>JBBPTV010000147.1:0-40998 GCA_038094275.1 Tubosaeta brunneosetosa | reverse complement strand
TTACTAGTTTAATTTTATTATGCATATTTGAAATAATATTTTTATTATTAGTAATTCCTCTTATAACATTCTTTTGTTAAATAAACAATGAAATTAATTTATACAAACTTTTCAACCGATGTTGAAATTTTAATCAATGATTTAGAAAACGCTTTCATCAATTTAGATAATTATAATTACATGCAGATTGATATTTTCTTTGATTTAAACGAATATCAAGAAGCCTTCAGTACAACAATCCCTTTTTATTCTAATGAAGTTTTAATGCCTACAATTTTATATCAATTGTTTTTCTTTTGTAGAACTAGCGATATACAAATAGATGATATTAAATCATATGAACTTAATATATATATAAATTAACCCCCCTTAAAAATACCATTCATTAAATATTAAAATGAAATTAATTTACACAAACTTTTCAACGGAATCATCAAATATAATCTATGATATAGAATATGCTTTAATGAATTTAGATAATTGTAAAAGCATTCAAATTGATATTTTCCTTAATTTAAAGGATTATCAAGAAACCTTCAGTACAACAATCCCTTTTTATAATTTTACTGTTTTAATGATGCTTATATTTATGTATCAATTTTATTTCTTTTGTAAACATAAGGGTATATACTTAGAATTTATTAAATCATATGAAATCAATATTAAAAAAGAATTAATAATTTAACCACCCCTCCAAACTATACCATTCTATATATTATATAGTAAAATGAATAATAACCTATTATTACAATTAAAAACTAAAATTTCTAACCTTGAAATTAAATTAGGTAAAACTAAAAATTTGAAAGCTAAGTTAGATATTTTACACGAAATTAATTTATTGAAATCAGAATTAACTGATTTATTAGAAATTGAACATAAAACAATAGAATCTAAATATCAAGCAATTATTTCAGATAAAATTAAAGATATTAATAAACAAATTGAAAGAACTAGTTCTAAAGGTAAGTTTATGGATGATTATATACAAGATTTAACTAAAGAAGTTTTACTATCTGATTCAAATTATATAGAATTCATTAATAAATTCTGGTTTGATAAAATTTCTAATTTAGATCCTAATATTTCTATAATAGTTAGATTTTTAATTCAATTAAGTGATACATCCGCTAGAACCTTAAATAAAACTGAAATTATTAGAAATACTCCTGAATGTTTACAAAATTTCAAAGAAATTATTAAATATAATCTTAATAATATTTATTCACATTATTTACAACCGGATGAAGATAATCAAGTTAATGGTTTTGTTATGAGATATAAAATTTTAAAAGGTTACTTTCAAGATTCAGTAACTAAGAAAGCAACCGATATTAAAAAAGGTAGAATCCAAAGAACAGTAAAAATTAGAAATATTAATTATCCTTTATCAACTAATACAATAGAATTCGGAGACATTCAAATCAAAGCAGATAATTTAATAATTGTTATAAATTCTAATAAAGGTTTAAAATTCGAGTTTGATAGAAAAGAAGATTCTCAAACTATTAAAGTTTTTAGAAATGGTAAACTAATTGAAACTTTAATTGATTATTTCCTAGATTTAGATAATAATTTATTCAAAAGAGTTTCTAATAATTTATCTTATTTTATTAAAGATGGTAAAGTTATCTTAAAAACTAAAGAATATAATCCTAAATTTATTAAAAAATCTCCTTTAGATAAATCTTTTTCAAATAATTTTTACACTGGAGATATTGAAACTTTAACTAAACTTGATTCTAATGGAAAAAGATATTTCGAACCTTATTCAGTAGCCTTTTACGATGGAATAAAATCTAAAAATTATTATGTAACTGATTATAATAATTGGGAAGAAATGATGTATAAATATTGGATTGATTTATTCGAGTTAAAATTAAAAAATATCGATATATATTTTCATAATCTTTCAGGTTTTGATGTAATATTTATTATAAAACCTTTATTGAACATGAAAGGAGTTAAATCAAATATAATGTTAAGAGACGATAAATTTATTCAAATTAAATTAACTTATAATGATTCTGAAATTAACATTAAGGATAGTTTATTATTATTACCTGGTTCTTTAAGTAATCTTTCTAAGAGTTTTAAGATTGAAACTCCTAAGGAAATATTTCCTAGAAAATTATTTGAAAGTGAAACTTTTCCAGCTGATTATATATCTAATCAAGTACCTCAATACGATAAATATTTTAACCATTCAGAGGTTTCTTTAGATGATTATAATAATTATTGTTTACAATTTAAGAATAAACAATGGAGTTTGAAAAAGGAAACTTTAAAATATGTGGATATTGATTGTATAGCCTTACATCAAATCTTAATTAAATTTGGGATTATGATATTTAATAAATGGAGAGTTGATATTAAAAATACTCCTACATTACCTGCATTATGTTTTAAGATTTATAGATCGAAATATATGCCTAAAAATATTATACCTATAGTAACCGGTATTCCTTACAGAGATATTAAACAATCATATACAGGAGGATCTACTGATATGTATATCCCCTATGGAGAAAATATTTGGTGTTATGATATTAATTCATTATATCCAACAGCTATGAAATTATATAAATATCCTGTTGGTAAATATTATTCATTTAACAATGATAATAAATTATCTTGAGATAATATAGAAAAATATTTAGGAAAAAAACTTTTTGGGTTTTTAGAAGCTGAGATTAATTGTTCTAATACTGTAAAACATCCAATATTACAAATTAGAAGAGAAATCTCGCATAATCAATTAAGAACATTTTCACCTGTTGGTAATTTTACAGGTTGGTTCCATAGTGAGGAATTAAAGGAAGCTATAAAATTAGGATACAAAATAGAAATAATATCTGGATACTTATTTGAAGAAGCAGAAATCTTTAATGATTATATAGATGATTTATATTCAATTAAAATGGATGCAGATAAGAATAAAGATCAAATATGAAGACTAATTTCTAAAAATCTTATGAATTCTTTATACGGAAGATTCGGAATGGATCAATATTTAAAAAGTAATATTGTAATTGATAAAGATGATTCTTTAATTGAAAATATTTTTGAAAAAGCTGAATTGGATGATATAATTGAATTGGACGATAAACTATTAATCCAATATTTACCAAAAGGTTTTGATACTTATTCATATCAAGAAAATTTGGATATTAATATTTAAATTCCTATTGCTTCTTCTGTAACTGCATATAGTAGAATCTTAATGAGTAAATATAAAAACAATGATAATTATAATTTACATTACACTGATACTGATAGTTTATATATAAGTTTTAAATCTGAATTAGATAAAATAAATTTCGAAAAAACTTATGTTGATCCATTAAAATTAGGATATTTAAAAATTGAAAATCCTAAAATTGATGAAGTATTTGTACCATATGAAAGATTTTATTTCTTAGGACCTAAATTCTATGTAGGAATATTAAATAATAAAATAGATTTCGGTAATAAAACTAAGATTAGAGGATTACAAAAAGCATATAGAAATTTAATAAATGAATCTGATATCAAATCATTGTTAGAATATAACAGAAAACCTATTGAAATAGAAACAATGAAATGGTATAAAGATTTATCGGAATCAAAAATAATTTTAGAAAATAGACCATATCATTTAGATATAGCTAATAGTAAAAGATCCTTAGTATATAATTACATTTCAGAAAATGATATAGCCTTAGTAAATACTTTTCCGATTATAATGAATAATAACATAATTGAATATAAAGGAGAATATTTTATGAAAGTAAATAAAATATATAAAGAAATATAACCCCCTCCAAGATTATCTAAAGAAAAGGGAGAATGCTAGGATATTAAGTCTAGAAGTTACAGTTCAATTCTGTTGATATCAAAAATGCATATTTTTAAAAAGAGGTAAATTTCTTTAAGGGGGGTGTTAAGCGTATAAACAATGGATAAAATTGGATATCAAAAAGTCTTTTTAAGGTGCCTATACACACTAATTTTATTTAGAAGTTATTCTAATAATTATTATTTTTTCATATATATATTGGAGGGGTGTTTATTAATATTATTTAGTTAAAATATAATTTACTACTGCCATTAACCCCGTAAAGGCTAAGCTTCCTAATCCCGCAACTCCTATATAAACAAATTTTCTATAGTGTTTTACCGGTTTAAAATCTTCAGTATCGGCTGAAAATCTTGATACGTTAGGAGCAGAATTTTCAATTCCTGCTGAATGTTCAATATCTCCTGGTACAGTTACAGCTTCTGAATGGGTAGCTTCACCGCTAACCACTACATCTAGTATCACATCGTTAAATGAAGTAATTAAACCATTTAAATCAATAGAATTATTAAATAATAAAGGATGATATCCTGTATACAAATCTAAAGTATCTATAGTAGCAGGATTAACCATTAAATTGAATAATCCTACTATTATTAAAGCATAAATTATAAATAAGTTTACAATGGTAAATAATATAAATATTAATATAAATATATTATTAAGGAATTCAATAGTTTTTTTAAGGTTATAGTTTTTAAAGATCATAATTATTTTCTTTATTTGTTATTTTATTTTGTTGTGTGTTATTAGTTCCTAAAATTAGATTTAAGTTTTATGTGTATTTTCTGATAAACTTGGTAATAAAGTAAAATATTTTAGTGAAAGATCTCGTATCTATAAAGATTGTACTCGTAACTATGAAGATTGTACTGGTATCTATTAAGATTGTACTGGTAACTATTAAGATTGTACTGGTAACATGTTAAATGCATGGAATGGTATAGGACTAGCTAATGACCATTCTAATGTATTTGCAGATTCAGCTTCTGAATCATATTGTGTTAATGATGTGAAATAAGCAGGTACTGCCCAAGGATTATTATTAACTTCTTTTCCGTTAACGAAAATATCATAAATAATATAACCAAATAATACAGTAGCAACTACAGATATTAAAGAACCAAAACTTGATATAGCATTCCATCCAGCAAAAGCATCAGGATAATCAGGTATTCTTCTAGGCATTCCAGCTAAACCTAAGAAATGTTGAGGGAAGAAAGTTAAATTAACTCCTACAAATAATGTCCAGAAGTGAACTTTACCTAAGAATTCATTATATGTTCTACCTATTATTTTTGGTGCCCAATAATAGAAACCAGCAAATAAAGCAAATACAGCTCCCATTGATAATACATAATGAAAGTGAGCAACAACATAGTAAGTATCATGTAATGCTATATCTAAACTAGCATTTGATAACACTACTCCTGTTAATCCTCCTATTGTAAATAAAGCTAAGAATCCTAAAGTAAAGATTAATGGTGTTGTAAATCTTAAACTACCACCATATAAAGTAGCTAACCAAGAGAAAATCTTAATTCCAGTAGGAACGGCAATAACCATAGTAGCGGCAGTAAAGTAAGCTCTAGTATCAACATCTAATCCTACACTAAACATATGATGAGACCAAACTAAGAATCCTAAAATACCAATAGAGAACATAGCATAAACCATTCCTAAGTAACCGAATATTGGTTTACCTGAGAAAGTTGAAACAATATGACTAACTATACCAAAACCAGGAATAATTAAGATATAAACTTCAGGGTGACCAAAGAACCAGAAAAGGTGTTGATATAAAACTGGATCACCACCTCCTGCTGGATCATAGAAACTTGTATTAAAATTTCTATCTGTTAATAACATAGTAATAGCACCTGCTAACACTGGTAAAGATAATAATAATAAAATAGCAGTAACAAAAATAGCCCAAACGAATAAAGGTAATTTATGTAAACTCATTCCATTAGTTCTCATATTTAATACAGTTGTCATGAAGTTTATTGCTCCTAATAATGAAGATACCCCAGCTAAATGTAAACTAAATATAGCTAAATCTACACTTCCTCCTGAATGTGATTGGATAGATGATAATGGAGGATATACTGTCCATCCTGTTCCTGCTCCTTGTTCTACTAAAGAACTTAATAATAATAAAATTAATGAAGGAGGTAATAACCAGAAACTGATATTATTTAATCTAGGAAAAGCCATATCTGGAGCCCCACATTGTACCGGTAATAAGTAATTACCAAATCCACCTACAAGACCGGGCATAACCATGAAGAAAATCATTATGAAAGCATGAGCACTAATAATTACATTAAATAATTGATGATCTCCTGATAATATTTGTACTCCTGGAGACATTAATTCCATTCTAATAAGAACAGAAAATGCAGTTCCTATCATACCTGCAAATATTGAGAAAATTAAGTAAAGTGTTCCAATTTCTTTAGCATTGGTAGAAAAAAGCCAGTTCAAATTTATTTAATCTACTTTTTAGTTTTTATACCAATAAAAACATTCTAATTTAACCCTAAATTTATAAAAAAATATATAAAAATTAAAATTTAATATATGTAATTTATATTATCCTAAGCAGAATAATATGTAAAAATACATATAAATATTTATATTTATATTTTGTTTTTAAGAAAATATATAAATATATATATATAAATATTTAGTTATATAAATATATAAATACAATGATACTACTTTTAGTAATTTCATAAATATCAAATAAAATATTATTAGTATTATAATAATTTTAATCGGAATAGAGGCGATTCGAACACCCAAGAGTTGCCTCAGAACAATTAGCAATTGCCTTATCTTTCCAAATGATTACTATTCCTCTAATCAAAATCAAATGTTAAATATAAATCTATAATAAGATATAATTTTGCGGATTGTATTCTTAATAAAAATATATTTTATAAAAGTAGTCTTTACCAGATTCGAACTGGTACTATTATCGTGAAGGGATAATGTACTAACCATTATACTAAAAGACCTAGGTAATTATAATAAATAGAATAAGTGTGCGAATTTTGGGTTTGAACCAAAACTTACAGTTGATGAGACTGTCGTGCGAACCTTTACACTATATCGCATAATATATATGTAAATAATATATTTTATATTTAAAATGAACACTATCATTGAAACATTTTACAAACAAAGAGACTCGAACTCTTAAGGAATTACTTCCACTCCTGCTTAAGAGGAGATTGTTTACCAAAATTTCAACATGTTTGCAAAGTTAGAACTTTTTCCTTATTTTTTGATATTATCTTCTTTTAGATAAAAACAAAACAAAAAAGAAGAAGAGAATAATATTTTATTTAGGTGTCAAGAGGAATTGAACCTCTGAATAAGGTATTAACAGTACCCCGCAATTACCACTCTGCCATAACACCTTATAATAAATATATAATAAATTACACTAATTTATTTTTATAAATTTATATTGATATTAATATATTTTATGGTAGGCGCGACTCGAACACGCTTCTTCTCCCACCCAAAGGGAGCGATTAATCCAGTTCATCTTCTACCATTAAATTAACTTAACTCTTTTAGTTATAAAGATATGATTATTATATTATTGTGTAATAACCTTTTTTCCCCCTTATATAAATTTATATCTTTAGCTTTACTAAAGGTCAAATTTATATTATTAAATCTTGATTTATTAGATAATCAATAAATCAAAGAAATTTTAAGAATAAGGAGGTGAGTCAAATATTATTTTGTTTTCTTGTTTACACGATAGATCTCATTATCAGGCTAAGTTCAATTACGTTTTTTTTTTTTATTTTTTATTTTTATTTAATAAATAATCATAATTAGGTTAAACTTAGAATTAGTTTTAATTTAGGTTAATTTTAATAAAATAACTAATAATTAATTATCTTTAATTGAGTAACAATTATAATTGTTAAAGAAAACCTTTGTGTTAAGAAAAAGAAAATTAGCTAGTAAATATAATATATATCCAAGTAAAAATAATAAGTCTAAAGGTAAACGTGGTCTTGTTAATGAGAATTGTATTATTTATAATATCCGTTAGCGGTTAGTATATATAATTTCCCTTTACTTAGTTATTTATTATTAACTATTTGTTAGTATTAGCTAATTTTGTGATATATACTCTTATTACTTGTTGTAAAGTAAAATAAGGTAAAACAGATTTAGACATTATAAAAATTAAATAGATTATAGCTAATAAAGCAAAAGATAATTGATTTACAAAATAAAATGGGATTAATTGTGGCATATAAAATTTATTTATCCTTTATTGGGCTCTTTAGTGAACTATCTCTACTGAATTTTAATATCGTTAATATTTAAAATAAGTATAAGATAAATAATTATTATTTAATAATCTTATATGATAATATAATTTATTTATCGTTAAATGAGATAATTAGGGTTTATTTAATTATTTTTAATTAAATGATATTAATAACTAATATTACTTACAATAGAGGCTGTAAATTTTAATTCTAGTCACTAAAAAATAAAATTTAGAAAGCTTTACTTTTTAATTACAGATGTATAATTATAGATGAATAATTTGCTACCTATAAGAAAATTACTCTAAGGTTAAGTTATCAATATTTTTTTTTATAGAAATAAATATCTCTATACTTTTATCCTTAAATTATTATTTTTAACAAAGAAAATATAACTATAAAAGTAGTTAATTTAATTTTCTTTCTTTAAAAGGCAAAATAAATAATACTAAAGAATATTTCTCGGGTTAAGTATACAGATGGTTCTGTAGTAAACCTGCAAAGTTTAAATAAATAAAGGTTCAATTCCTTCTTAACTCTCTTATAAAATTCTCTTAGTTCAATGGTTAGAACATCATTCTTCTAAAGTGTAAATTTTGGTTCGAGTCCAAAAGAGAATAATAAAAAGAAAATCTAAAACAGATTAAATATAAAATATTGTCACAGTGTAAAATACTAATTTAATTTTAATATTCTATATATTAAATTAGTATAGGATAATAAATTATACTTATTTATTATTAATAATTTTTAATAAACTTAAATATGTGTTAACTTAACTTAATCTTGATTTTATCTCATATTGTTTGTGGTATTGATTATGAATACCCATATAACAATTATTCTAATATTTATATATTTTATATTAAAAATAAATTAAGGATAGATTATAAGAATATCTTATATAATAACTTTATGATAAATAATTATTTATTGATTATTGTTAATATATTAATTAATTTAATTGATGTTTTAACAGTTATATTACCTATGTTATTATCAGTAGCTTTTATGACGATAATAGAAAGAAAACAATTAGCTGCACACCAAAGAAGAGTAGGACCAACAGTTGTAGGTTATTATGGTATATTACAACCTTTTGCGGATGCTTTAAAATTAATTCTGAAAGAAACTGTAATACCAAGTCAATCTAATAAAGTATTATTCTATTTAGCTCCTGTTTCTACTTTAATTTTTAGTTTATTAGGGTGGGGGATTATACCATTTGGTCAAGGATTAACTTTATTTGATTTTTCATTAGGAATTTTTTATACATTAGCATTATCTTCATTAGGGGTATATGGTATTTTATTTGCTGGATGGTCAGCTAATTCAAAATATGCCTTTTTAGGATCTTTAAGATCAACTGCCGCTATGATATCATATGAATTAATTTTAAGTTCAGCTATTTTAATAATTATTTTATTAGCAGGTTCATTTAATTATTCAACTATTATTGAAGTACAACAATCAATATGGTTCATAGTTCCTTTAGCTCCCGTGTTCATATTTTATTTTATTTCAATTTTAGCTGAAACAAGTAGAACTCCTTTCGATTTACAAGAAGCTGAATCAGAATTAGTAGCAGGTTTCTTCACTGAACATTCCTCAGTTCCTTTTGTCTTTTTCTTCTTAGCTGAATATTCATCAATAGTATTATTTAGTTGTATCACAGCTATATTATTCTTAGGAGGATATAATTTTCCTGAGCTATTAGTTAATGGTTCATTTATAAATCTTCAATCTATTATTTTAGGTTTAAAAACATGTATATTTTGTTTCTTATTTGTTTTATTTAGAGCTACTTTACCTAGATTAAGATATGATCAATTAATCTCTTTATGTTGGATTAACTTATTACCTATAGCTGTAGCCTTTATTATATTAATACCAAGTATATTAATAGCATTTGATATAGCACCTTACTAATACATTATAAATATAATCTTATTTTCTTAATTTTAAAAAGACTTTTTAATTACTACAAAATTAACTTATAGCAAATCTTTATTAATATTTCTATTTTCCAGAAAATTCTGTTTAATATCTTTTTAGAAATTTAATATTAATTATCCCTCCAATTTTACGTTTTATATTTGTTAAATTAGGTTACTTTTGTATTTTTTTTAATAAAGTATAATTAAATTCTTAAAAGAAGTTAATTAAATATCTTTATATTGCACATAATAAGTATATTAATATATAATTAATTTACTTAAGTTTATTATTATTGCTTTAATATTTTATAAAGCCTATAATTTAAAGGTAGAATGTTATCTTGATGAGATAATCGTAGAAGTTCAAATCTTCTTGGGCTTATATTTAACAATTATTATCTATAATACAATCTAAGAAAAAAGAATAAGAAGTATTATTGTTACAGTGTTTACAAATTAAATTTTACAAATAAAACTACAATCTTATAAAACTTACAAATTAAATTATATAAATAATATAAAAATATTATATTAAGTCGGTAATTATACTAACTGCTAATTTATTTATTATAAAAAAATAAAAAATAAAAATAATTTATAAATTAATATTAATAACTTTATAAAATATTAATAACTAATTATGAGATTACTTAAAAGTCACTCTTTACTTAGATTATACAATTCTTATGTAGTGGATTCGCCTCAACCTTCTAATATCTCATATTTATGGAATTTTGGATCATTATTAGCTACTTGTTTAGTAATTCAAATTTTAACAGGATGTTTTTTAGCTATGCATTATCAACCACATGTAGATTTTGCTTTTAATAGTGTAGAACATATTATGAGAGATGTTAATAATGGTTGGTTAATTAGATACATCCATGCCAATGTAGCTTCTTTCTTCTTTATTTTTGTATATGGACATATAGGAAGAAATATTTATTATGGTTCATATAAATCTCCTAGAATTTTAGCTTGGTCAATAGGAGTTATAATCCTAATCTTAATGATGGCTATTGCTTTCTTAGGATATGTTTTACCTTATGGTCAAATGAGTTTATGGGGTGCAACAGTAATTACTAATTTATTAAGTGCTATTCCTGTTTTTGGGCAAGATTTAGTAGAATTAATTTGGGGAGGTTTCTCAGTATCTAATGCAACATTAAATAGATTCTTCTCATTACATTATATCTTACCATTTTTATTAGCAGCTCTAGCTTTAGCTCACTTAATTGCTCTTCATACTCATGGATCAAATAATCCTAATGGAATATCATCAAATGGTGATAGATATGCAATTCACCCATATTATATGTTTAAGGATCTTATAACAATATTCTTCTTCTTCTTAGCTTTATCAGTAATAGTTTTCTATTATCCTAATTTGTTAGGACATAGTGATAATTATATTGAAGCTAATCCTATGAGTACTCCTGCAAGTATTGTTCCAGAATGGTATTTATTACCATTTTATGCAATTTTAAGATCAATACCTAATAAATTATTAGGAGTATTAGCTATGTTTGGTTCATTATTTATCTTATTAATATTACCTATTGTAGATGTTTCAAGACAAAGAGGTAGCCAATTTAGACCTGCTATGAAAATAGCTTTCTGGTTTTTTGTTTTTAATTTCTTCATCTTAATGTGGATTGGAGCTCAACACCCAAACGAACCTTTTGTATTTATTGGACAAGTATCAACATTCTTCTATTTTGCTTGGTTTGTAATAATTGTACCTATTATAGGTTTAGTTGAAAATACTTTAATAGATATAGCAACTGAATAAATATATAAATAGTTATAAACCCCATATTTCTTATCTCATAATAAGATGTAAAAATATCTTATATATAACCCCTCCAAATTACCTAAAAAAAAGTTAAAGTAAAAGGGTGATATAATAACAACAATATTATATTCTTTAGCAATCTACTAAAAACATAATAAATAAGAATGTGTTTTATTTAAATAATAATATATATATATATATTATATATAAAATATTGTTAGTTAACTTCGTGTCAAATTAATAATAATATTATTATTAATTTCTACAGAAAAAAAAAAAGAAATAACTTTATAATGCGTTTATAGTTATATTTTCTGTTTGAAATATTCGTAGGATGTTTTTTATCATTAATTTATAATTTCGGTAAAATTTTTTTTTATTTATCATGATTAAATTACATAATTTTCAATTTTTCCCTTATCATTTAGTAGAAATGTCTCCCTGGCCTATAGTATTAAGTTTTGCTTTATTAAATTTAACTATTGGTGCAGTAATGTATATGCAAGGTTACTATTCTGGAGATCTTATATTAGAATTAGGATTTATCTTAACTTTAGGAGGTATGGCTTTCTGGTTTAGAGATGTAGCTAATGAAGCAGCTTTAGGAGGACATCATACAAAACAAGTTAAAAAAGGATTAGAAATAGGATTCTTACTTTTTGTTGTTAGTGAAGTATTTGCTTTCTTAAGTATATTTTGGGCTTTCTTCCATGCTAGTTTATCTCCTGCCATTGAAATAGGAGGAGTATGGCCACCACAAGGTATAACTCCATTAAATCCTTTTGCTATACCATTATTAAATACAATATTATTAGTATCTTCAGGTGCTTTTGTTACTTATGGACATCATGCATTAATTAATGGAAACAGAAAAGATACTTTAAGAGGATTAGAATTAACTGTTTTATTTGCTGTTCTTTTCACTTATTTACAATATTTAGAATATGCAAATTCATCATTCTCAATCTCAGATTCAGTGTTTGGAAGTGCTTTCTTCTGTTCTACAGGTTTACATGGTATTCATGTAATGGTAGGAACTATTTTTATCGTAGTACAATTAATTAGAACAATAAATTATCAAACAACAAATACTCATCATCAAGGTTGTGAATCTGCTATATTATATTGGCATTTTGTAGATATAGTATGGTTATTCTTATTTATAGCTGTATATTACTGGGGAGGATTATAAATAATTTGTAAATAATACAAATAATATTAATTACCTCTTATTAGATACAGTTTACATAATTTTAAATTTATCTATTTTATTTTAATCACCTTCCCCATCCTTTAAATAAGTAAACTTAATAGCTTATTTTAACTAAAAAGTATTTATCTAATTTTTTTTTTAATTATTAGTAATTTACTTTTTCAATTGTTTATTAAAGTAATTAAATATGTAAATATAAAATTATTTAAATAAATAATTAGATTTATTAAATGTCCTTAAGGGTAATAAAGCTTTTTATTTTAATACTTATGAATCTATCAATATTATTATTTTTAATCGGTATTTTAGGATTTATTTTAAATAGAAAAAATATAATCTTAATGATTATTGCTATAGAAATTATGCTTCTTGCTGTTACTTTATTAGTTTTAATTAGTTCTTTTGGATTTGATGATAATATAGGACAAACATTTAGTATTTATATTATCTCAATAGCTGGAGCTGAATCAGTAATAGGTTTAAGTATTTTAGTTGCTTTTTATAGATTAAGAGGAAATATTTCTATAAGATCTTAAAATTTTAATGTATTTATCAATTTTAATTTTACCTTTATTAGCGTCTTTTGTATCTGGTTTTATGGGTAGAAAAATAGGTATAACTGGATCTCATATTATTACATGTACTTGTTTATCTTTTTCTTCATTATTAGCTACTATAGCATTTTATGAAGTAGGTATATGTGGCTCACCTGTATCAATCTATCTATTTAATTGGATAGATTCCGAGTTTATGTCTATTTCATGGGAATTCTTGTTTGATCAATTAACTGTATCTATGTTTATTCCAGTATTATATATATCTACATTAATTCATATTTATACTACTTCTTATTTAGCTGAAGATCCTCATAATCAAAGATTCTTTTCTTACTTATCTTTATTCACTTTTTTCATGTTATTATTAGTTTCTGGAGCTAACTATTTTGTGATGTTCATAGGTTGGGAAGGTATTGGTGTAGTTTCTTATTTATTAATTAACTATTATTTTACTAGAATTCAAGCCAATAAAGCTGCTATATTAGCTTTAACTATGAATAGAGTAGGAGATATGGGATTAAGTATAGGATTCTTTGCATTATTTGCTTTATTTGGATCTGTGGACTATTCAACAATTTTTAGTTTAGCACCTTTTATGAATGAAACAGCTATAACTGTAATAAGTTTATTATTATTAATGGGAGCTATGGCTAAGTCTGCTCAAATTCCATTACATTCTTGGTTACCTGGTTCTATGGAAGCTCCTACTCCAGTTAGTGCTTTATTACATGCAGCTACTCTAGTTACAGCTGGTTTATATTTATTAATTAGATCTTCAGCTATATTAGAATTTAGTCCAACTGCTTTATTAGTTATAACTTTAATTGGAGCAAGTACAGCTTTCTTTGCCGCTACTTGTGGTTTAGTACAAAATGATTTAAAAAGAATAATTGCTTTCAGTACAATATCTCAATTAGGTTATATGGTAATGGCTGTAGGTTTAAGTCAATATAATGTAGCTTTAATGCATGTAGTTAACCATGCTTTCTTTAAAGCATTATTATTCTTAGGAGCAGGGGCAGTAATACATAGTTTCGCTGATGAACAAGATATTAGAAAAATGGGAGGTTTAATTAAATTCTTGCCATTTTCTTATACAGTTATGTTAGTTGGATCTTTATCATTATTAGCTACTCCTTGGTTAACAGGTTTCTATAGTAAAGATTTAATAATAGAATTAGCTTACGGCCAATACAGTTTTTCAGGAATTTATGCTTATATTTTAGGTAGTTTAACTGCAGGATTAACAGCTTTTTATTCATTTAGATTAATAAGTTTAGTATTCTTAACTGTTCCAAATGGTATAAAAAATTCTTATTTAAATTCTCATGAATCTAACTTTGCTGTAATTATACCTCTTTTTATTTTAGCTTTATTTAGTATATTCTTTGGATTTGTTTTCTCTGATTTATTTGTCGGAGTAGGTTCTGATTTCTTTGCTAATTCTATTTTTATAAATCCTAACAATATCTCAATTATTGAAGCTGAATTTACTTTACCTTTAATAATTAAATTATTACCAACTATTTTATCTGTATTAGGTGCTACTAGTGCTATATTCTTATATCACGTTTACCCTAATTTTATAATTAATTTAACTGATTCTGCTTTCGGTAAAAAAATTTATACTTTCCTTAACGGAAAATATTTCTTTGATGTAATTTACAATTATTATTTTATTTCTGCAGGACTATTAGCTGGTAATACTTTATCTAAAGTATTAGATAGAGGAGTAATTGAATTATTAGGTCCTTATGGTTTAGCTTCTGTATTAGAAGATACAGCTGAGAATATTGCTAAATTAGATACTGGAGTTATTACTACGTATTCTTTATATATAACTATTGGTATATTATCATTAGTTTTCTTAGTATTCGCACCTTTATTGTTCGATACCTACATAATATCAGAATATAGATTAATTGTAATCTATATCTCGGCATTGATCTTTACTTTATTACCAAGTTTATCAGAAAATACACATAAAAATTAAAATCTAATTTTAGGAACTAATAACACACAACAAAATAAAATAACAAAGGGAAGGATATAATTATGATAACCACATTATTGATTACACCCTTAATAGGTTCTATTTTTATTTTAGCTATCCAAAAAAATGATCTTAATTATCCTTCTAAAATGAGATCTATCGCTATTTCGACTTCTTTAATTAATTTATTAATTTCTTTCTTCTTATGGTTAAATTTCGATTCTAATACAACTCAATTTCAATTTGTTTCTGAATTTGAGAACCTAACATTTGGACATTTAAATTTTGGTGTTGATGGAATATCTTTATATTTTGTATTATTAACTACTTTCATTACTCCAATTGCTATCATTTCTAATGCTTATAATATAAAGGAATATTCTTATTTGAAATTCTTTTTAATTTCTTTCTTAATTTTAGAAACTTTACAATTAGCTTTATTTTTAGTATTAGATTTATTATTATTTTATATATTCTTTGAAAGTGTATTACCTATATTATTTATAATAATAATTGTTTATGGATCAGGAGAATTTAGATTTAGATCAGCTAATTTATTTTTCTTATATACATTATTTGGATCTTTATTTATGTTATTAGCTATTTTACAAATTTTTAACTTAGCTGGTACTACTGATTTCCAATTATTATCATTAGTTGAAATTAATGCTGAAGCACAAAAAATTTTATGGTTAGCCTTTTTCTTAGCTTTTGCTATAAAAACTCCTTTATGGCCTTTCACAGGTTGGCTTTATAGAGCACATGCCGACAGCCCTTTAGCTGGATCTATTTTATTAGCTGCTACTATATTAAAATTTGCTACATATGGTTATATCAGAATATTAATCAATTTCTTACCTGATGCTACAAATTATTTTGGCCCTTTAGTTCATACTATAGCTATTATAACTTTAATTTATGCATCTTTAACCACAATTGTTCAACAAGATACTAAAACTCTTATTGCTTATTCAAGTATTGCTCATATGAGTGTAGTTATTTTAGGGTTATTTTCTAATAATATCCAAGGTATTGAAGGTGCTATTTTATTAGCCTTAGCTCACGGTTTTGTTTCGCCAGCTTTATTCATTTGTGTAGGTGGAGTTATTTATGATAGAATAGGTGATAGAATAATTAAAAATATTAGAGGTTTAGCTACTTATATGCCTATTTTCACTATTTTATTCTTTATATTTACATTATGTAACACTGGTATACCTTTAAGTTTAAATTTCTTAGGAGAACAATTATCTTTAATTGGTATATGGGAAGTTAATCCAATAATTTCCGCATTAGGTGCAACTGGAATAGTATTATCTGCATGTTATTCAATATTTTTATATAATAGATTATCATATGGAACTTATTCACCTAATATGAAGAAGGCTATTATATTAGATATTACTAGAAGAGAATTTATTATTTTAATTTCTTTATTAATACCTACAATATTATTAGGTATATACCCTAATGTAATATTAGAATCAATACATATTTCAGTATCAACTATATTATATAATACTTAATGCAATTGTATATTATATGATATTTAATCTAATAAAATTATATAATTATCAGTATGATAATAACTTTATTTTTATCCTTTTTGTTTAGTTCACCCCTCCTTATTTATTAGGAATTAAATAATAACTATTAAAAAGATTAATTTAATTAAACAAGTCTATTATTGAAAATGGTTTATACTTATTTATTTTCTATCTAAACAAATTAGATTAATATAAAAGTATGAGCTGCCAATATAATAAGATTATATTAAGGATACAAATATATATTAATATAAAATAATTATATTCAATACTATAAATTTAGTAAAATTTATTCTTTCAGCTTTCATTTTAATAATTTTTATATTGTATAGTATCCCTTATATTAACATTATATCTATAGTATTTAATGGATTATTAAATAAGTAAATAAAGTGTATAAAATATGTAACGTTTTATTGAATGAAATAACCACTTTATTTATATTCTTTCGAATATATTTTATTAAGTTAATAAAATAACTTAAAATTTTAGCAAACATATAAATTGGAAAATAATCAAAGAAAAATGGGGAAATTAATACCTTTATTCTATTCAAGTTTAAAACAAAAATTATCTTTATCAATGTCTACGGATCCAAAATATAAAGGAACAGAATATAATCCTTCATATGTAGTAAGTAATTTTAATAGTTTATTTAAAAATAGCTCTAAAACAAAAATGATGATTTTCAGAAGAAAACTAAAAACTTTACAAGTTTTTAGTAAACAAATAAAAAATTACCAAAAATTAAGTAATACTTTAGATTTAGTAAATGAAACAAAAGAACAATTAAGCACACAATCTAAAATAATAAAAACTAATAATATAGGTCAAATTAATGATAATGTGAAAAATAAATATATTGAAAATAAAACATTTAATAATATAAAATTTCCTTTAAATTTATTAGTTAATAATAATTCTAATAGTAATATTAAAAATATTAATTATTTAAGATTAATCAGTAAATATTATCCTGATTTAGCTGCAAGTAAAAATAATTTATATAAGTTTAATTTAAGTAACACCAGATTAATAAAAAATATATATACTTTATTACATTCAGCCTTTATTTCAATGCAATGTTTAATTAGTCAACCTAGAATATCTTATGTAAATGAAAAAATATTTATTCAATTATTTTTTTATCCTGATGTTAAATTATCTAAAGATATGAAAGCAAAATGGAGTAATTATATAATTTATAAAATAATGAATAAATTAGACTATAATGCAAAAAAAGAAATTTCTAAAGCATTTAAATCAACCTATTTAAATAATAAGCAAAAAATAATAAAATTATTTAATAAATTAAGTTTTAATGATCAAAAAGAAGTAATAAAAAATTTTACTATGCCATCAAAACAAATTTCAAAATTAATTAACTCAATAATAAAAAGAAATGAATCCTTAGAAATGTCTGATGAGAAAGCTCAAAAAATAATAATAAGATTATTTAATAACACATTTAATAATAATAAACCTATTCATTATTCTGAGGATAATAATTTTGATAAATTACAGAATAATTCTATGTTCTTAAATATTTATAATCAGAAATTAAAGATTCTTTCTCAATTATTAAGTAAAATTTTTAATAAACCTGTACAATTAGAATTAATTAGATTACATTATCCTTTTTATGATCCTAATATTATTGCAAATTTATTATCTTATTTCTCTGAAAATATTAAAATTAGAAGATTATTAAGTAAAATATATAAATCTGCTTTAATTACTAAACCTACTGCTAATATTCAAAGAAAAAGATTTTCAGTTATACCAGGTTATTTAACAGGATTAACTATTAAATTTGCAGGAAGATTTCCAACTCAAAAAATAGTACCAAGAAAAACAGTAAAAACTGAAAAAATTGGAAGTTTAGCAAGAAAAAAAGCAGTATTGGTTGAAACAGCTAGATTTTCAAATAAAAATAGAAGAGGTTCATTTAGTATATCTGTATCTACAGGATTATATTTAAGTAAATTTTTAAAATAAGGAAATAATTTTTTATTTAACTATAATAAATTATATTACTATGCATTATCTATATTAAATTTAATCGTATTTTTATCTTAGATAATTTAAATTAGCTATTAATCCCTTATAATTCTACTTATTCGCAAGTAATAGCGATTAAATGCTTATAAATCTCATATTTATAAGTACGTAAATTAATGTATTTATTAAAGTCTTTAATTTATACTTTAATATTTTCGTTTTGTTTTTGATTTTTGTTCATTAAGAACTCTGCCTTTATTTAAAAACTAAATTAAAATTAAGGTCACAAATTCTAGGTAAAACCTGCTTAAGTATTAGTAGAAAATACTAATATTTAATGAATTCAGCCTTTAGTTGTAATATTTGTTATTATTACGAACAGTAAAACGTAGGCAAAAAAAAATACATATATATATGAAAAATTTATTATTAAACATTTTAGCTTTTGGTACTATTCTTTCTAGCTTATTGGTTATAACTTCTACTAATCCTGTGTTAGCTGTTATATTTTTAATCTCAGTTTTCTTTAATGTTGCAGGTTATTTAATCTTGTTAGGTGTAGAATTTATTGGTATCTCATATATTTTATTATATGTTGGAGCTATAACTGTATTATTCTTATTTGTTATAATGATGATTAACATAAAATTAACAGATATTTTAGAAACAGGATCTCAATATACACAAAATTTCCCTTTAGCATTAGCTATAGGTTCTTTATTTATTTATATATTATTTACTGTAGTACCTTTCCAAATTAATAATGTTAATATTATTTCTATGTTCTTTGATTTTACTAATATTATTAATAGTTTATTCTTAACAGTTAATAAATCATATTTAGTTAATGTATTAACTGTATTTAACCCTTCTATTGCTGATATTTCTATTACTAACTTTTTACATATTGAAGCTATAGGACATAATTTATATACATATGGTGCAGCTTTATTATTAATTTGTAGTATATTGTTATTATTAGCAATGGTAGCTACTATATTTATATCAAGAAAGTCTAAATTCTAATGTTTAGATACACTCAGAACATAAATTTAGTTAATAGTAAAGTTAACTTGATAACTTAAGTTGTATAACCTTTTCTTAAAAAATCAATAACTCAAATTGAATATTTAAAAATCCCTCCTTAAATAATATTAATATATTATATATACATAATATTAGTTATAATATTAAAGTTTTCTATTTTATATTATAACTTAATTAAAAATTGTTGATTTAAATTAGGTTAATTTAAGAAAAATAAGGAAATACATCTCTAAAATAGAAATAAATTAGTTAACTTTTTATTATTAATAATTTTTATCTAGGTTTATATAATTTTATAGAATAGGAAGAATTAAATAATTGTTAAGTAATTATAAATTACCTTAAGTAAAAGAATAAGTATCTTAATCATAATTTATTAATTTTCATATAGATTAAGTGTTTTAAAACTAAGCACACAATACAAACAATATAAATATATAAACAACAATGGTTTTAAATAACATAAATAATTTATTTATAAATTCTCCATTAGAACAATTTGAAGTAGTTAGTTTAGCTAGTTACAATTCTCCTTTATTTTTTAATACAAATTTTACTCTTACAAATTCAGCTTTATTTACAGTATTAGTATTATCACTTATTTTATTTTTACATCAGAATAGTGGGAAAGAGAAAACTAATTTAAACTTTAATAAAAAAATGAAATTAATACCAAATAAAGAAAGTATCTTATTAGAAAGTTTATTTGCAAGTATTAATACTATTGTAAGAGATCAAATAGGTAGAGAAGTATATTTACCTTTTATCTATTCTTTATTCTTATTTATTTTATGTTCAAATTTAGTAGGTAATATTCCTTATACATTTACTATAACTACATCAATAATAGTTTCAATAGGATTATCATTTACTATATTAATTGGTGTTACTATTTTAGGTTTATCTATTCATAAAATTCACTTTTTCTCATTCTTTATTCCTTCTGGTACACCTTTAGCTTTAGTTCCTTTATTAGTTTTAATCGAATTAATTAGTTATTTAGCTAGAGCTTTCTCATTAGGAATAAGATTATTTGCAAATATGGTAGCTGGTCATACATTATTAAAAATCTTATCAACATTCTTATTTAAAATGTTCTCAGGTGGATTAATAATATTCGTATTAACTTTATTACCTTTTGCTTTATTCTTAGCTATTACTGGATTAGAATTAGCCGTATCATTTATCCAAGCTTATGTATTCGTTCTTTTAGTTTGTTCTTATATTAAAGACGCTATCGAATTACACTAATCTTATATTTTATTATTTCACCCCTTCGAATATTTATCTTATTTCTAAAATTTTTATTAAAATTAATAATTATTAATTACGAATTTAAAAGAGAGTTCAGAAATCTAAAACTGGGATTTAAACTTAATTGTTTATTATTAGCTTACTTAGTATTTTTAAGTATTTAATAATACGCAAGATAAATTTAGGAAAGTTCAAGGTATAGATTAATAATTTTAATATTATTAGTTTAAATAAAATAAAGTTTTAGTGCAAAATACAAAGTAATTTGATGGAATTCTTAGAGAAAATTTTAAATTAAATTATAAGAATATAAAATCTAACACTAGAGTTTGTTAATTTATATCTATGCAAAATTTAAATTGTGAAAATGGAAAACCCTTTATTTAACCAAGTATTAACAATAATTTATAATTATATTTTAGATTAATCAGAAAAAACTTATATTAACAAAAACTGTCTTATAGATACTTATTCTAACTCAATAAAAATATATAAATAATACTTATTATTTATTTTTATTAAAACTGAAATAGTTTAACGGTAGAACGTACCCTTCATGATGGTAAAACAAAGGTTCAATTCCTTTTTTCGGTAAAGAATTTAAAAATATCTTAATTATATAATACTTTTGATTTACTTTTAAATCAAAAAAAAGATTAAAGGATGGGTGTACTAAATCTAGTATTCATAAGAATCTATAACAAAGGCTTCAGTTCCAATTAATTTATTCTTTTTATAAACTAATTTTCTCTTATTAGCTGTAGCAACTAGAGTGTATACTTGATTTTTAATAGAAAATTGAACCTTTATCAATAAATCTAAACCATTTAGTTTGTTGTAACTCCAATGATTTATTTTCTTCTAATAATGATTTTAAATCATCAAAAGAAATATGATTTTTAAATCCTTTAACTTTTGTAATTTCTTTATCATTATTTAAGATTCCACCGTAAACTTTGGGTGCTAAAGCTACAAATTCTTTATAAGTTTTTTCATGTACCATTTGTCCTAAATGTTTACCAACTAAAGAATCATCTAACGGTTTTACCATTACAGCTGAATCTGTATCGGTATAGAACATTTGATTATTAGGAAAATTTTTGAATTGAGTCATAATGAGCCTTGAATATGCAGTAATAGCAGAAGCTACTCCTATAGATATTTAAAATTCAGTGTAATTATCAATTAATTTATCATCAATTTGATCATGATAACTAACTAAGAATAAATCATCACCCAATTCGGTAGAAGTGACTTTAGTTTTAGAATCAATAATTTTATCTAATTTATCAGTATTAACTATTTTATGAGTGGCTAAATCATCACTCAGACCAAATTTACCATATAAAGAATTCATTAATAATTTAGCAATTAAATATAATGGACTTGAATTTTCAGAAGATTGTTTCATTTGGTGTAATACAGATACATATTCTTTAAAGATATTTTCCTTTTCGAATAAATATCCTTCTAAGATTTAAAATTTGTATCCATAATTTTCAGCATTAGATAATTCTTCACTGAAATACCAACCTGTCCAACTTCCTAAAGGTGAAACTGTTCTATTATTATATCTAATTTGTAATATGGGATTAACTAAATGTTTTGGAGATGTAACTTTAACTTTAAAGAATCCAAATGGTTTATCCATAATTTCTAATACATTTCCTGTAAATTGTTTGATATTACCAATAGGCATATCAAATTTAAACATACTAGTTGGATATAAGGAATTAATATCATAATGGTATAAATCTTTACCATATGGAATATACATTTCGGTTGAACCTCCTGTATAAGATTGTTTAATATCGTGTAACATTTTTCCACCAATTTTAGGGATTTTGTAATTATTCATGAATGAAGATCTATAAATGGCAAAGGCTAATGAAGGTAATGTAGGATAATTAAAGGCATTTAAAGAGAATTTTTCATATATTAAACCGTTAAATCTAATTAATATTTCATATAAAGCAATACAATCAATCATATTATAATTTAATAATTCTGTTTTGAAATCCCAGATATTATTTCTTTCAAGAATATAATCATTATATTCTTCAATACTAATATCTTTGAAATATCTAATATTAGGTACAAATCCTTTATAATGTAAATTAAATTTTGGATTGTTAATTAAAAATTTAATTGGAAAGATAGCTTTTTTATTATCAACATTAAATGATTTAGATAATTTCTCTAATGATGAAGGTAATAATAACATAGAATCATGAAATGTAATTTTACAATAATTACCATATTTTATGGTTAAAGCAATCATTTTATCATCCTTAATTATTGAATTTAATTTAGTATTATTAATAGTTGCTAATATTTTTAATAGGAATATCCCATCAAAACTAGTTTGTCATTTTTGAAATGATAATGAGTATCTTTAATAGTTCTAATAAAGTAATTATCCTTAAGAAATTTATCAATAAATTACTAATATAATTTATTATTTTTTTTTTTTTTATTAAAAATTTCTACATTTCTAGATGAGAAAGATTGTAAAATGTCATATCTGTAATTAGCTCTTATAATTGAATATTTAGTAATATCACCAATAGTATATTTGTTTTCTAAAATTCCCCATTTCTTTGTATCAAACATCGAAGGAATTTGTAATTTATTAATTAAATGAGTAGAAATCACCTTTTTATTATTTCTAATATCAACAATTAAAGATTTATGTTCAGATTTAGACATATCTAAATATCTGTATTTAATGTAAATAGCAATAGATTCTTGAAAAGCTTCATTATATTGATCGTAGTCATTTTGGTGAAAGAACAATAAATTGTCTTTTAAATTATCTAAATCAATTTTATTGATTTTATTAAGATAACCTAAAGTTCTAATAGAGTTATCTGAGAATTTATAAACTAATTGGAATGTAACGTATTGAGTATTAGATAAAGGATTCATTATATCTTTAAAGAATTTATCTAAACATTCAGATATAATAGAAAAATCTAATATTCCTTTATCTAATTTATATTGGAATAAATTAAGTTTTTTAAAATTTTTCATTATATATTTTATATATTTTAGTCACACGGGATTATACCGCTTATATTAGGAGGGTAGTTTAAAATATTACTTTTTAAAAAAGGATAGTATAGATGAAATTATTCTAGTAAATATATTTCTATTTACAGAACTATTATCAACTATCTCGTCCGTATCTAAAGAAAATCTGGATTTATTAATATTATCTTCTAATGAAAAAGAAGTCTTATTATTTATTATATTATCATTAAGATTTGTATAATAATAATCTACAATATCTACAGATTCATGTAATGAACCAGATTCCAGATTATCTCTGTAATAGTTTATCATATTAGGATCTACAAACAAATATTCAAATTCGTCGTAAATTTCTTCAATAGTTGCTAATTCTAACATATTTGTAGTAATATCTGGATCACAGTTAATTTGATAAATAAAATAACTTCTAAACAAGTTTGTAAAAATATCAAGAATAGAAGTATCTGGCAAAATTAAACTTAAAACTATAATAGAATAAATTCATATGTGATATGCAATAAATAAATTCATAATAATAAACATAATTAAATCTTGTTTTGTTTGAAATTTAAAATCACATTCTCTACAAAATTTATACCACAGATTGAATACTATTATAAATAGGATAAAAAAGTATATAATAAGTATTATACCATATTTATCCTTTAGGATGAAAGACCATAAAAATAAATATATGTTCGCAGAAAAACAAAAGTATATTGATATAGGTTTAGGTTTAGTGAAGAAATTAATAAAAAATGCTAATAATAAAGTTTTAATTTTATTGGAATAAAGACTGTGGAAGAAACCCATTTACTATGGAATTAACCATTTTAATTGGAGATTAAATTACAATATCGATATTAATCACGTATAAAGCAATATCTGATTTTATATCTTCCTCTCTAAATCTTTTATACGATCCGACGTAAATAGTTAAAGAGTCTATATCTAGAATCATATTTCTTTGTTTTAAAGTAAAAATACGGAGTTGTCATATTATTATCTTTGTCATAAAACTTAATCCAAATTTTAATAAATTTTACATGAGACTTATTAGTCAATAAATCATCATAGATAATATCTACAATTTCCTCTATATTAAGAAAACGTGTTTTTTTTTATTTCTCTTGACATCTTATTTTTTATAAAAATAGGCTATGGAATAAATTCCACTAATAGATATATTACATATATCTCTTATAGAATTTGATTATGATTGTGAAATTAGAAACATTACATAAGGTTTTTTGATTAGAAAAACTTACATTAACTAATTTTCTAGTTAAATAATTTAAATACCAGTGTCTATTTCTTTCAAATTTATTAATATTATCCTTAGTTAAAAAATATGGCTTACTAGCATTTGCGTCTTTATCTAAAAACACAATCCAAAATTTTACATATTTAATACCTGGATTAGAAAATAATAAATTATAGAAAAGTCTATAATTACAAATTTATCCTTAATGAGGTTGTTTGTCTAATACGAGTAATCAGACTTGAACTGATCACATCTACTTGGAAGGTAGAGGTTATACCAACTTAACTATACTCGTTACATATAAACTATTGTAACTCTTTTAAGTATATTTTATTATTATGTTTACGGAGGGGGTAATAAATTAAACTATAATTATATTTATTAATAATTATAATAAATTATGAGTATAATAATAAGAAAGCAATCATTAATGAGAATAAACCTGTAGCTTCGGCTAAGGCGAATCCTAAAATTGCGTAACCGAATAATTGTCCTCTTAATTGAGGGTTTCTAGCTGTAGAAGCGATTAATGAGGCAAAGATTTGTCCGATACCTAATCCGGCACCAATTAAACCTGAGCAAGCTAATCCAGCACCGATGAATTTTGCAGCAGCTAACATAAGTATTATAAATTATATAATTTAAAGATAGTGTCTGACGTATATTATAATTTAAATAATATTACTCTTTTAATTAGTGAAATTTTCAATTAGTATCATATTAGATAGTGAAAATTTTTATTTTCGAGTCCTACCAGATTCGAACTGGTACCTTACTAAGCGACAATTAGAAACTCTACCTATTTAAGCTAAGGACCCTTTTTAATTTTAATATCTATTTTTCTAACTAATAAAATTGATTAAACAAGAGCAAGGCGACTCGAACACCTAACAACGATTTTGGAGATCACTATATTACCAATTATACTATGCTCTTAAATTTATAGATTTATTTACTAAAAATATATATATATAAATAAAAAAGTATATCAATTCCAATAATATTTATTAAAAAGGAAGTAAAGAGATTCGAACTCTCAACCTTTTCATTAAAAGTGAAACACTCTACCTTTTGAGTTATACTTCCAACTTAAATACTTACAACTTAAGGAAGATACATAAATTAATAGATTAAAATTAAATCTAAGAGTATAACTCTATCTTGAGTTACCCCGATTCGAACGAGGAAATTCTTCGCCAAAGGAAGACGTTTTGCCAATTATACTATAACTCATGAACAAAACATTAAAACAACTTAGATTAAATTTACTATATTTCTATATATATTACTCTTTTATTATTTATTAATATGCCTAAAGGTGGACTTGAACCGCCATCGACTTATTACAAGTAAGTTATTTTACCAATTAAACTATTCAGGCTGCTATATTATAAGATAACTAAATTTAAATGCCTCGGAATGGAGTTGAACCACTGTATTTCGATCTTCAGACGAACGCTTTAACCCTTAAGCAACCGAAGCTTATAAAATTCTATAATAATATAAATGGAGAAAGATAGACTCGAACTATCATTACAGTAGTGCAAGTACAGTTGATTACCAATTATCAGATTTCCCCTTAATTAAATTATAAAGAATACAATGTCTCTTTTAATAACTAATAAGTTATTATATTATAATAAAAATATAAAATTTTTCTAAATAGAAGATACATCAAATAAGATAAAGATAGATCATTATACATGAAAAATATTACTTATTTATCTTATGTAAGACCTTATGTAAATTATGATCTGATAAAATTAATTTAATGAATAGGAGGGGGCAAATTGCTATTATTATTTGTTTTTTAATTTTATTAATATCTAGAATTAATTTATAAATTCTCTTCATTACATTGAATCTACCCAAGCTAAGTAATCTTGTACTGAAACTGCTTCTACAGCTATAGGCATAAACCCATGCCATGTTCCACAAATTTCTGAGCATTGCCCGTAAAAAGTACCAGTTCTTTCAGCTAAGATAGAACATTGATTTAATCTACCTGGTGTAGCATCAATTTTTATTCCTAATGATGGTACTGCAAAACTATGGATTACATCTGCACCTGTAACAATTAATCTAATGTGACAATCTACAGGTATAATCATTTTATTATCAACATCTAATAATCTAAATTGACCCATTTCTAAATCTGATTCAGGAATCATATAAGAATCAAATTCAATAGATTGACCACTTTCTGTTACATAGTCACTATATTCATAAGACCAATACCATTGGTGACCTACTACTTTTATAGTTATAGTAGGTGAAGTAACTTCATCTAATAAATATAATAATCTAAAACTAGGAAAGGCTATTATTGTTAAGATTAAAGCTGGTGTTATAGTCCAGATTAATTCTATTAATGTTCCATGGTTAAGATATTTATGTACAATAGGTGAATTATTATAACTATAGTAGTAAACTATAGATCCTAAAGCCCAGAAAACTCCTACACAAATAACAATTAAATAAAAGAAAATAGAATTATGTAAATCAACAATACCTGTAAAGGCTGGTGAAGCAGAATCTTGGAATCCAATTTGCCAAGGTTGAGGAGCATCACTATATAAAGTATTAAAAATTGATATGTTTTGTAACATTGTTTGTTTAAAAATTTATTTAAAAATTAATCAGTCTTAGTTTATTTTACAGTTTCATTATACTGAGTATCCTACCTATAATTATTTAATTTATTTAATTTAAATAAATTAGGTATTACTAAGATTTATCTTAATCAATTCTTTTATTAAAAATTTTAATTCTTTTTTTAATAAAATCGAATAATAAATTATTTGTTCCTTTTAATATAAAAAAGTATTAAAAATTTTCTTACTTTATTATATAAATATACAAACTATTTTATAATAGTTTATATTTCATTTCAATAGAAATATATTTTATATATCTCTATTTAATAATAATATTTATATATAAATATATTTGTTTATTTTTGATTTTTTTGACAACCTAAAACATCAAGTCTATTTTAAAAATTAGTAATGCTAAACTTACGATTTTACAATCAATTCATTTGCATCCTATCTAAGAAATGATCTATTTCTTTATTTATAAAATTTTAATCTCTTTGTGTATTAGTACAATATTAATAATTAATATTGTAAAATATACTAATATACATATATATTATAATACTTACTATCAATATAGAATAACTATAGTATAAAACTGTAGTATATATATTTTATACCGATTACAAGAAATGATTAGAATTAGGAAAGTAATAATAACCATTCGTGATAGTTTTCAAAGAGAATTTTATTTGATAGTATCTAGGGGATAGATTCGAACTTGATATACTTTCAGTAATTATCTAATATGTTTGTGGCTACCCAACTATGCAAAGTTTTATTATTTGATTAAGTTAATAATTAACTTTACCTAATAATTTTTATATTACAATTGGTACACTAGAGAAACACAGCCTATTGGTCCTTTCGTACTAGAAGGTCTACCCCTTTTTACTATTTGTCCCTCAAAAGGATAGGGACCATACTGACTCACGTCGTATTAAACCCAACTCATGTAATTTTTTAATCGGCGAACAGCCGAACCCTTCCAAGGTTTTGCCCCTGGAGGATAAATTAAGTCGACATCGAGGTCCCAAACAGCCAGGACAATGTGTACTCTCGCTGGCTATTAGGCTGTTATCCCCAGCGTAACTTTTATCAATTGATCCCTGTCTATTCCATAATATAGCAAGGGGTCACTATGCCCTACTTACGTATCTGTTTGACTATTAAGTCTTTCAGTTAAGCATGCTTCCGTCATTGCACCATACAGAATCTTCCATGATTCATTAACCTCCATTTAATGTCTAGCATACCTTATTAATTAAATTTAATAATTGATTTAAAGTAATTATTATAAAATAATAATAATTAACAATATAAATTTATTTGTCAGAATATTTATTATTTAATTAAATAGTAAATATTATATAATGTTTTATCTATTTGGATGTACTTTGCTACTCTATTAAAGACGACCGCCCCAGTCAAACTGCCAACTAGTCAGCTATTTCTTCTTAATTTTTCTAATTAAGTAGATAAATACCAGTTCCACCTCAGACCTAAGGTTTTCCATAGATGTCTAATCGACTCCCTATTATCTGTATAACCGAGGTTATAGAACTTTTTATATGATAACTAGCTACAGTAAAGCTGCATGGGGTCTTCCCGTCCTCTTTGAGGTAACCCGCATCTGCACGGGTAATTCAATTTCACTGAGCAAGTTGTAGAGACAGTGAAGCCATCGTTAAATTATTGATACTGGACCACATTTAATGGCCAATTTATTTTGCTACCTTAGGATCCTCATAGTTAAGACCGCTATTAACCAATTTTTTGTAAAGAAACAGTTACCCATTATTATTACTTATTAATATGGCATTGGGCAAATCTCACTACCTATACTATTATTTTCATAATTGCAGATAGTTGTGTTTTTAGTAAACAGTCGGGGCTTCCGATTTTGTGCCACCATATAAAGAAATTAATAGGAGTTACTAATTTATTTTAAATTTTTATGGTTCCTCTTCTTGTCGAACTTATGAGGATAATTTGCCGAGTTCCTTAACAACTTTTAGCTCTACGCCTTAGTATACTCTACCTACGAACCTGTGTCGGCTTAGGGTACGGTTGTGCTTAGAAACTATACTTAAATAAAACTAGCCTAAATCCTTAAATTATCAATTAATTAGCTCTCACTAAATTACTTGTAATAATTTAACCTCTACTAATTTAGGATTTTTTGCTTATACAAATATAAATTTAAATATTTTATAATAACCAAATGACTAGTTTGATCTTATTTAAATATAATTTATACTTTTTTTTGATATAAAGATTTTAGAATATTCATTCTAAAATATATAAAATTATAAGACTAAATTAGAATATAGATTCGAAGTTTTCAAAACATCTTTTTCCTGGTCCAAATTTATAAATTTTTAATTTATTCTCCAAATGGACTTTCAAAGCTATACTCATCAGCCAAAACGTTGGTTTTGAACCTTAGAGACCGCATTAACATTAGTAGATTTAATCTTTAGCTAATAACCCTTTCGTATTCGGCGAGAAAGTTTAAACTTTCTTTTTACGTTACTCATGTCAGCATTATCTCTTCAGATTCCTATATTATAAACAATGTAACACTGTCAATTTTAGGTTTGTATTCCTTTCCTAGAGGAATAGTTTATTTGAATTATCTGAATGTTCTACTACCTAGATTTTAAATATAGAGCAAAAACTTCTATCTTTAAAATTAACACGATATCGGTTGATTATTTTAGACCCGTTAAATCTTCGGAGCTACAATCTAAAGGCTGATACGTTGATACACGTTCATTATAAGTAGCGACTACCAGGCTCACTTTTCAACTGCATTCAATTTGTAACTTCCTTTATTTCACTTAATAATCATTCGGGACCTTAATCTGTGTTCACGGCTGTTTCCGTCTTGACTATCCAACTTATCATGAATAGTCTGAATATCTATCATCTATTTATGTAATTCCGAGATTTATTTCCATTGGTAAGATTTTTAAGTCCCCGCAAATTAAACTCCTATTAAATAATATTAATTTTATTAATTTAATATTTGTATGGAATTACCGTGCTGTACCTCCATAAATATTGTATAGATGTCATACTAAAATATGTTTCGTAGAAAACCAGCTATCACCAGGTCAGATTGGCATTTCACCGCTTTCCAAAAATCTTCGGAGAATAATGCAACATTCACCCGTTCGATCCTTTAATTAATCTGTTCTTGGAAAGATCACCTGGCTTCGGGTCTAATAGCAGTAACTTAACCCATATTATTTTATAAAAATAAAAAATTCATATAGTCGCTTTCGCTTAGGTTTTTAACCTTGCTACTTCTATTAACTTGCTGACCCATTATGCAAAAGGTACGCCATTGTCACGTTCCAAATTTTTGTGACTTTGACTGCTTATAGAGTTACTAATTCATGATCTATTTCACTGCGTGTTATTTACATTCGTTCGAACATGGTTCGATAAGAACTAATATTATTTGTATCTTTATTTCTTTTTTTACATTTAATATTATTCTACACTCTTTTCAACTTTCCCTCACGGTACTTTTCTCTATCGCTAAATTTATAAATACTTAGCCTTAGAGGATGGTTCCCCTATATTCCGACAAGTTTTCTCTCATCGTACTTAAATTTCTAATCTAACGTATAAAATACGGGTCTCATTATAAAATTCACCTTCTTAGTTGTAATCGTAATTACTATGTATAAATTATATAGAAAATACAATTTACCATATCTATCTATATCCACCAAGCATTTATTTCTTACAATTAATAATTATTAATTATAATAATTTAAATTATGTAAAATATATAAATAGCTATGTTCCACCGTTAAATCTAATTATAATTAAATTTATTTGGCTAATTCATATATTTTATATCTTAATTTTATTTTAAATATATAAGCTATAAGTTAAAAATATTTATTAAGTTTACTTAAATGTTATAGTGATAGTTTTTATTATAAGTTAGATTAAGGCTAATCCGATTTCACTCACCATTACTTTCGGAGTCTCGGTTGATTTCCTTTCCTTTCCTTAGTGAAATGTTTTACTTCAGGAAGTAATAATAAAAAGGTTTCCCTTAGGATTGTCTCATCTCGTAATTTTCTTATTATTAAAATAATAATTACTTTAAAGTAATTGTTATTTATATAAGTAATATGTAGACTTTTGGCTATGGAGCCTCCTTTTATATAAATTTGCTAGTAATCCTTAATAACCCCTTTAAAATACTCATTAATTAATTTAATAATTATTTGATGTTGTACAATATTGTCATCGATACTTTTATATTTTCATTGAAAAAAATATTTAAATAATAAAATATAAATATTCATTAATAATAAAACCTAAAAGAGGTAGGATTAGTTTAATTGGTAAAAATGACGTCTTGTGGCGACGATGTTCAGAGTTCGAGTCTCTGATTCTACCCTTATAATTCTTATTATTTTTTTTTTTTATAATTTAAATTTTAATTTTCTTCATATTGCTGATATGATTCTTGTATTATTACTAGAGAAACCTTTAACAGTAAGAATTATTTCTGTTAAAATAAATTTTCTATTTGATGAAATAGAACAATCGTTTTATTTCCATTTTTATCAAGATATGACAGACTATAATAAAGAAATTTTTTTCTCAGATTATGAGGGTTTCATGGATTCTTTCAATAAAGTTTATCCTCTTAGATATAATTTTAGTGATATCTTAGAAAGAGAATTTTTAAATTCTGAACATTTACCTCATAATTGGGATAAAAATATAAAATATTTCTCAGATGAATACTTAAATAGTATATATTCAAAATATAAATACATTATAACTATTGAATATAAAAACTATAATAAAGGTTAATACCATTCTTTATCAACTAAAATGACTAATCAATTTAATAAGAAAATTATTACAACTAAATTGGATTTTAATGAACTTACTGATATTATCTTTAAAGATTTATCTAGTTATAATTCTAAATATATTAAAATATTTATTAATTAATATATAATATTTGTTATAAAACAGATTGCTTAAGAATAATATAATTATAAATTATTTTTTTTTTTATTCTTTTAAAATTAAATAAAATTTTATTAATTTTAATTAATCGATTATCTTTTGCAATATTAAACCAGATATTATGTGGTTACAATAAGGGAGGGGGATAATATCTTACAAATCCTCAGGATCTCTAAATTAATGATCGTAACCATCCCATTCAGCTGTAATTTCTTTCAATACTTTATCTGAAATATTTACAACCTTTTCTTTACCTTTTATTGAGGTCATATCCCCAGCTCTTGGAGTTTTAGGAGGATAACTAAAATCATTTGAGGGCAATTGAGAAGAAGAAGCTTTAGGTGTATTAATTGGAGAGTTTATTATAGATTCAGCAGGGGATTTTAATTTTGAATTATTAACACAATTATCAATATTATTATTTTCATTATATAATGCAGGATAATTCTTTCTTACATAATCCCATATCTCATATTTTGATGAAGTATTTCCTGGATTATATGAATTACCATGATCATCTGTATTACCTTTAAAATAAATTATAAATATCTTGGTTATAGTAATATACAACACCTGATATTACAACCACAATAACAATTCCACATATCCAATAGCAAATTGAATAATCAGAATTCTCTTGTATTTTATCTGTATTAATTGATACAGCTTCATAAGTATCATCAATTGGTTCAACAATATTTTTACTAAATAAATAATTAATCTTATCCTTAATGAATTTTAATAAATTAATGTAAGTTATGTTAATTGAATCAAACAAATATTTGAATAGTGTGGAAAAATCTAATAAATCTTGAGGATGAAACCCAAAAATTTTTGCAAGAATTTCATTAACTCTTTTGAATTTTAATAAAATGGAAAATATCCAGTTAAAGATTTTATACAAAGGATGTGAAATAATAAATTTTATTATATTATAAATATAGTTAATTATACCAATTTTAAAGAAAATATATGGAAATATATTTATATAAGTATTGTATAGATTTAAAAAGTAATTTCATATTATTATGTTTTTAATAATTAAAACGCAAGGAATTACATAAATATAATGTTTACCTAAAGAATATAATATTTATATTATATCTCTCTTTTAGATCTAATTTAGTTATATATAACTAATATATATATAAATTAATTAGTGGTAAATCCCATGCGTTTATTGAAAAGAATATCAAATAATACGAAAACAAACTTTAAACAATTTTTACAAAATATAATAAGTAACCTTTCTTTAGCAGGGTTTAGCTTAGGAATATTTAACAATGTAAACAATTTAACAACAATTAAATCCTTAAGGGAAAGTTTAGAATTTGAAAGAAATAAAAATTCTAAATTAATTGATAAAATTAATAAATTGGTAGCAGATAATAGTGATAAAATTGAATCCATTCTTAATAAAAATATTGAAGTTAATGAAATTAATAATAATAAATTAGAATTTTGAATAATAAAAGAAATAATCTTATTGAGAATAAAAATATTAATGATAACTCTATTTCTGATATTAATAATTCAGTTAAAGAAATTAATAATGATTTAATTAATATAATTAATGAGATAGACGATTCTTCTAAACAAAGTTTTATCGGATAAGATTTCTTAAATATCTTAAATGAGATAAATTCCTATTATATGAGTTTAAACTATTTCCAAAGTTTAGCTTTAACTCATATATCAGCCATAATATTTATTTTCTTTCGTTAATCTCATTGATAAGTTTATATTTTGGAGATTATTTAATTGATAATTATTTTAATAAGGAAAAAATATCCTAGAATATATAAATTTATTATGTTAAGAAGAAAATTCCAAATATTTTATATAAAAAAAAAGATTTAACAATAATCTTAATTACCTTAATATTATTAACATATATAAACATTATGTTACTTGTAAACTTTACTTCATAAGATTTAGCCTCTCCTTCAGTAGAATTTACATCTTATTGGATTTGAACCAATAAACTTAATGTTCCGCTAACAAAATGCTATACCAATTAGCTAAAGATGTCTTAGATTATTCTAGTTATTTAAAGTAAATTATTTTCTTAATTTGTATATCATTAGAATAATAAATAGCAATTATTATTAGATAATATAAAGTATTTATTATTATAAACTACAAGTAAAGAGATTCGAACTCTTAAGTGCTAAATAGCATAAATGCCTAAGATTTACCCGGTTACCTAAGATTACGGCATACTTGTAAAATTTATTACAAAAAGGTATTTTACTGAGGTAGTTATTAAATATTAAGAAATAAATTACAATTGTAATTTTTAATATTTCTACTTTCTTTTTTTAGTTAATGTAGGGAGTAGAGTAATCGAAACTCTGTCTGTAAAGTGTAAATTTACTGCTAAACCACTCAGCTAACCCCCTAAATTTTTTCACTAAAATACAAAGTATTTTAAATACAAAGTATTTTAAATTAACTTACTTAAATATAAAGTTATATATGGTAATAAATAATATAATACTAATTATTTTTAATCAAACAGGAGGGGTTACAAACTCTTCGTTTTATTTTTCAGCAGCACCTTCCAGTACGGCTACCTTGCTATGACTTTTGAGATGTTGCTCAATTTAATTCGTTGGGTTCAGTTTTTTCTTAACAATCACGTTTATAAATTTAGATTAGATCAGAATATAATATTACTATTATATCCAAATAGTAATAAGCGTACACTATTTTTCCTATAAAGAAAAATCCAATCTTAAACTAATACTTCAATTTTAATAAAATTATTTATAATAATATAAAATTGAGATTTGTACTAATTATTTAAGTAATAAAATACTTATAATTATTATTTGTATACTCATATAAAATTAAATTTATATTTTCTAACAAATAGATTGTAAATAAGAAAATAAGAACAATACACATCTTCCTAAAAATCAAGCTCCTTCCCAGCGACAGACGGTTAGTTCATCCTGAATGCTTAATTCACCGTTGCGTAATGATCAACGATTACTCGAAATTCCTTTTTCATGTCACCGAGTTTCAGATGACAATTCAACTAATTTAATAGTTAACTTTTTTTAATGATTAGCTCCTCCTTATTCCTTAGGTTTTAATATAAGGACAGAATTGCATCACTTTGTAAAAGTTTTTGTGGCACGTCTATAGCCCAGTTCATGAGGGCCATAAGGACTTGTCTTAGCCCCAACTAGCATCTTATCAACACTATTATGTATTATGTATAAATTAATACTAGGGATTTCGTCCGTTTACGGATTTAACCAAACTTCTCACGACACGGACTGACGACAGCCATGCAACACCTGTATTCTTACAATAACTTATTTAATAATAAATAAACATTAATAAGAGTATACAAGAACTGGTAAGATTTTACGCGGATTATCGTATTAAATAACATGCTTCACTTCGTTTGCTTCAAGACCGACTAATTTTTTTGTTTTCAACTTTGCAGTCTTACTAACAAGGCGGAATGGTCATCGTGTTAACCTCGTCACTAATATCTATATAATAAATAAAATTATTAAATATTTACTACATTATATTTTTATAACTACCATTCATCGTTTACTGAGAGAGATAATTAGGTCTCTAATCTAAGTTTCTTATTCTCCCCTTCGTTTCTGAGCGTCAATCTTTAGTAGATAAATAGCTTTAACCTTTAGTACTCCACATTATTATAAGTTGTCAATCCTAATTAATTATGTTGTTTAGCTTATCCTATTTTAGATTCTAGCTTTAATTTGAATATAATTATTATTACATTATTTAAAGCCGCCTACACACCCTTTACGCCTGATTATGACGATTAACGTTTGCGTCTAAGGTCTTACCGAGTCTTCTGGCACCAAATTTAGACGACACTAATAGTAAGATAATATCATTATTTTCTCTTACCTTATCTTAATATTTAGATTAAGATTTCAGTTAGCTAGTTCACTCTTGCGAGCATTGACTAATATTCTTGACTGCAGGTAATTTTATATTACTTGGGGTATTTCATTCCCAATGTGGCCATAAGTTCTGTCAAACTTGGCTTTTGATCGTAGACTTGGTAGGCCATTACCTCTACCAACTATCATAATCAAAGTAAATAGAATCCTAAAGCAGAAAATTTCCTTTAAAGTAAAAAGTAATTTTACCTTAATAATTTATTTCTAATAAATTAATATAATTATTAATATGCTTAATAGTCAAATATTAAATAATTATTATAATTTATTTATTTAGTAATAAATATATTAATTATCTCCTATTTATGAAGACTTATAGGGCATCTTACTTACTATACTCACCTCTACACCTTTTTTCTTAGAATAAACCTAAATTTACTATCAGAAATAACGATTTGCATGTCTTAAAACTACTGAATAACGTTCAATCGGAACCAAAATTAAATTCTTACTAAAATTTGAACAATTAAAATTTAATTGTCTTATTATATTTGTTTAACAATATTTTATATCTCTTTTAAGTTTTTAATTGAAAAATTAAATATTAAGGTTATGTATTTATTAATAGCAATAAGAAGTTTATTATTCTTAATTCGGGCACTGTCGGATTTGAACCGACGACTCTTTTGGAGTTCTCGTTTTCAAGACGAGTGCCTTAAACCAGACTCGACCAAGTACCCTTTTAAATTTCCTTTTTTTATAAATAAGACCGAAGGGAATTGAACCCTTATAATATCCATTATGAGCGAACTGCATTGACCAATTATGCTACAGTCTTAAAATTAGTATTGCAATTATATTGTTTAAGATATAATTTATCTTTTTTATTTTATTTTATTTGTACCTCTTTATAAATTTTTTTATAAAATTAATAATTGAAGAGTTTAGGAATCGAACCTAATGTGGTCTAAGACCAATTCTTTTACAGAGAACCACCATTACCAATCGGATCACCTCTCCTTCAAAAAATTAATATAAATAATTAACTTCTTTTAAGTTAATTATAAAAAAAGAATTTAATTAATTAGGGAACTTAAATTCTTAAACGGAGGGGTGAATAAGTTATAATAGAAGAAGAATTTTTATTATTAAATGTGAATAAATTTATTCATGAGTATTAGTTAAAGATATAGCTCCGGATCCTATTTCCAATACAAATCCTATAGTTAATACAAAGAAGAAGATTAAACCTATTACAAATCCATAAGTACTTACTTGATATAAAGTTACAGCTAAAGGGAATAATAATAGTATCTCTAAATCAAAAACTAAGAATAACATAGCCACAATGTAAAAATGAATTTGGAAAGTAGATCTAGTTTGTCCTTCAATAGCTAAGAAACCACATTCATAAGCAGATGCTTTAGCTTCATAAGCGTTTTTAGGAGCTAATAATAAATTTAAAGCTAATAAAACGCAAGCTAAAAATGGTATAAGAATAAATAATGTCATTATATTACTATTCATGAGATATTTTATTTATCAAATAATAATATTGATAGTAACTGTACACTATTTAAAATTATTGTTGGTTTAATTAAGAATAATAATATTCCTAATGTTAAACTAGATATTAAGAAACTATGTAAATTATTTAATACTAATTCATTACTTTCTGTTATATTTGTATTATTATTTTTATCTTCTGTATGTAACACTCTTATTATTTTTATGTAATATGAAGCACTTATCACACTAGTTAAAATAGCTATTATAGTTATTAAATAATATTGGCTATCTATAGCAGAATATAATACATAATATTTAGAGAAGAAACCAATTAAAGGAGGTACACCAGCCATTGAGAATAAACATATAGTTAAACTTAAACTTAAAATAGGATTATGGTAGAATTGACCCTTTAATTGAGATATAAAATTAATATCAGAATTGATTAAATTGTTATTAATTAAATTATTTTTATTAATAACATATCCAAATGCTAATAAAATTAAGAATACGTTTAAATTTGTTAAACTATATTGAATTATATAAAAATATAAAGCTTCTATTGAACTTGCTGAATTTATAGCTAAAGCAATTAAAATAAATCCAACATGAGAAATAGTACTATAAGCCAATAATCTTTTTATTCTTATTTGTGATAATCCAACTACTGTACCTATGATTAAAGATAATAAAGCACTTAACAATAATAAATGTTTAATTTCTACTATTTTAAAATTTGTAAAATTAATTAAAAATGCAGGTAATAAATCAATATTATCTAAATTCAATACAGAAGTTGATAAATTTAATCCATTTATTATTTCAAATAGTAAGAATATTATTGATATTTTAGGCATTATAGTCAACCATATAGTTACTATAGTTGGACTATTATCATAAACATCTGGAGCCCAATTATGTAAAGGTGCAGCAGCTATTTTAAATAATAAACCTAATATTATAAATATAATTCCTAATGTTATTCCTAATGAAACTGGTTCATGGAATGTAAAAACATGTAAAACTGAACTTAAACTATATAAAGATTCAAAATTAGTAATTCCTGAATATGAGTAAATTAATGCTATTCCTAATAGTATCACACAAGATGATAATCCACCTAATAAGAAATATTTTAATCCTGCTGCAGTAGCTGATTCAGAATCTCTATATAAAGTTGCTAAGATATAAACACCAAAAGATTGAAGTTCTAAACTTAAATACATTGATATAAAATCAGATGAAGATAATAATAATGAAGATCCTAAACTACTAAATATTACTATTAAAGAATATTCAGTAGCTGGATTATTTACATAACTTAATTTCTCCGATTCTAAAATAAAATTATTTTTGTAACTATTTTTTAATAGATGTTTATTAAATATAGGCCAAGCTGTTAATATTAAAGCACCTGTTATATATATAAAGATATCTATTATTTGGGATGTTATAGTTACATGGAATAAACCACTATATATACCTAAACCTGATTCAATTGATTGAATATATAAGGAATTTAAAGATAAACCTGCGGCATAAATAAATATAATAGTAGTTAACCTAACAAATAAATTAGGAGACAAATGAATTCTGATAGAAGGAATGGCAATAGCCACAATTAATATTAATAAACTAATAAAAACCATTAATTCTTAAATACCCTTATTTATAAATACATAATTTATTTAATATTTTTTATAAGTTATATGTATATATATACTTTTATATATAACTTGATAATATACACTCACCCCCTTTTTAACTCTTTGAATAAGAAGAATTATATTACTATATATAATTCTTCTTTTTCATTTAAAATGAATAAAATTTTAAGTTTTATCTTTAAAGATAGAAACACCCCCTTAATTTGTTACTTTATCTGTTTTACTGGTTTATTAACAACCTTTCCCATGTTACATTTTGTCTTTGAAAAAGATCTTTGTAAATATACTTTGCCATTGCAAATTATTTTTTATATTATTTCTTATTACAATTGGTATAATTTATTAAAATCTTGTAATAGATTAGCTGATAATTATAGAAACCTTATATTATTTTCATGGATTACTAGTTTAATTTTATTATGCATATTTGAAATAATATTTTTATTATTAGTAATTCCTCTTATAACATTCTTTTGTTAAATAAACAATGAAATTAATTTATACAAACTTTTCAACCGATGTTGAAA
>JBBPTV010000146.1:0-41197 GCA_038094275.1 Tubosaeta brunneosetosa | reverse complement strand
GAGCCTGTACGGACAAAAAGAGGTGAATATAGATGTCGTAATACTGTATCAGGAATGCTGACAGGTTTTACCGGTGAAGATTCTGGTTTCGGCTTGGGACTGCCGTCTGCTTGCTCGTATTGACCGTCTAACCCTCTCTTGCGTGCCATGACAGGGAGTACCACCTGAGAATAGGATGAGTGGGTGCGCAAAAGATTCTCATCTGACCATTCACCTCGTCCTAGTTGCCCGACTTTTGCACGGGTTGCGTCCAAGTTGGTATAGCGTCCACTGCATTACCCTCTGGCGTTGGGTAGGTTGCGATTGACGTCCAGGGATCATCCTTTCGTGATGCTGAGGGTGGAGTCCTGACCTTTGTCCTCGCCTTCTTTGGGGTGGAGGCAGGGAGGATGCTGCTGGACTTTTAGCGCGGCGCTTTGTATGTGACTGGTCGGATGACAGGGATGTCGGCGAAACTGCGCGCGGTCCAGTGCGCGTCGGTGCTCCTGGAGTTGGAGCAGTACTGTCTGCGCTCGTCCTTGGAGGGACTGAAGGTGTAGCCGATCGCATGGGGTAGGTGGCGTACTTTGGTGTGGTATTGCCGTTCGGGACAGGGTGAGCGCTTGTTGGTGTTTGGCTGCGGCTAGTAGAGACCACAGGGGGCGGGGAAATGGAGACGGGGGCAGTGGAGCGCAAATGCACAGAGTCATCTGCCTCCGGATCAGGGGATGCATCGTAATAGGTCTCAGGTTCGGTGTCTGGGTCGGCCTCAATGTCCGTCAGCGGGCTCTCGTCGAGGACCATGCCCGCGTCCTTTGAGGCATCGTCGAGATAGAGGCTTTCGCGAGTACCATCGACACTGTCGGCCCTTCTGCGGCCAACCTGACCGGAGAGCTCGCGAGAGTGCCTGCGTGAGGAGGCTTTGCGAAGGGTGTGACCGTAGTTGGCGATCTGCAACATTTCCACATGCTTGGCTACCCGGAGCCCTCCGACACCGCCGTTTCTGTGCACGTCTCCTCTGTACCAGTGCTCAAAGGGGCGTTCTTCGGAGTCGTTGGAAGGGCGGGGTTCGAGATGGATGGGATCTTGAAATCTGGAACGTATGGAGGAAGTAATGGAAGACGTCGCAAAGGGCGGGGGTTCGTTCATGATGCTGGAAGCCTGGTGCCGTATGGAAGCCATCGGGGGAGTCGTCGGTTGTGGGGGTTCGCTTGCCTTGGCGACGCGATTGTCCTGGGAGGTGTCGGGCGTCGGTAGTTGATACGGGCGGTGGTGGGAGCCATTGCGACTTTCGGCTCTCTGTGCGAGGCTGTGGGCATGGCTAGATGTACTTGCTGTCCTTGTGCGGCGGCGATGGGGATGCGTGTTGGTTTTACGTCGGAGGTGCGGGGGGAAGTCGGGCGAGAGGAATCTGGGGTAGGAAGGGGATTGTTGGAGAAGGCGTTTGGGGAAGGGGGCTGGGAGTAAGTGCGGGCACGTTTTGGGGGTACGGGTGTGCCGTTGACGCGGGGAGGGGGGTCGGTCGGCGACCGCGCGTACTGCACACTTGGACGAGGGATCGCGCTCGATTTCCTGGGCTCTGGTGGAGGAATATCTGGGGAGTAAGACCTCTCCATGGACATGCGCTTGGCGAGAATTCGGCTCAGTTTCGAGTCCTGGGATTGTCAGTGAGGACGGCTGAGGTGCAGTAAGAGCGCACGTACTCTTGCGCAGGGCTGGCACGATGGTCTCGTCCCAGGTTGGCAGCACAGACGGCGCCATCGCAGCCAACGCCATGGAGCTTGAAAAAACGACGGTGTCAGCCGTAATACTTGCAAGTTGTCGGTTGTTTATTTTCAACGATGTCCTCCCGCATCTTCCGTAGACCACCCAGAATACGTCGCCCGCTCAGAACAGACGCACGGGCCCTCCCGATCCCCCACGTCGAGGTCACCGTCCACGACACCGCGCCATGTCGTGTGCGCGACCACTACCACACTTCTCTCCGCGACGACCTCATGTACATGTCCTACCTGCACGAGTCCGGGCCCCGTCCCCCTCCACGCGAGGTCCGCCTCAGATTCGATCCCAGTGATCCCTACGCCAAAAACCGCGTCAACGCGCCCGTCGGCGGTGACCGTCTCGGAAAGAAACCCGCTCCCCCATCCACCCCACAAAATGTAGTCCAACTCGACAGAATCGTCCTCCACACCATGTTGAAGGAAGCCATCTCCAACCGCAGCGCTCTCCTCGGCGCCATCGCCTCCTTCAGAGCCATCTCCGGCGAGACCAACCAGGGTGCAGGCCGTCACTCCTCCCTCGGCGTGCAGATCGTCAAGGGGAAAAAGTCGGTCAGCGGTTGGGTCCGTCCTGGCATACCCCTTGGGGTCAAGGTGGAGCTCAAAGGCCCACAAATGTACAACTTTATCGCCACCCTCTCAGAGTTTGTCTTGCCTCGCTTGCGCGAGTTCCCCGGCGTGGTGTTGCCCCCTTCCTCCAGCAACATACAGACACCCAGCGGCGTCTCTGGTGTCGTCTCGTTCGGTCTCCCCCCAGAAGCACTCGGCTTGTTCCCCCAGATCGAAGTCAACCTCGAGGCTTACCCAAAGACCCATGGCATGCACATTCATTTCATCACCAATGCCCAAGGACAAGGCGCCCAGAACAGGGCAAGAGCGCTCCTTTCTGGCTTCCAGATTCCGTTCACCCGCAAATAGACTTTGCCTTGCATCATTCATTTGCTACTCCGTGGCAAATATTAATCATTAGTGAGATGTATACCGTACGTGTGATGGGGGTGCTGTCCTATTGTGAAGACGGTTAAATAGATAATGAACGGTGATAACGAACGAAATGGAAAGTAATGTTAAATGTACACCTTCACCGACGCGTGCTCCCTACCCCTGCCTGCCATGCTATATCCCCCAACCGATGCCGCGAGGACGACCGCGACCGCTCGATTCCCAACCGTGTCGTAGCACTGGGACCCAGGGGTGCGCCCGACGAGCCGAGCAACGCCGATGTCTCAGACGCAGTTCTCCGCGCCTTCTTGGGGGCAATGATGGAGCTGTTCTTGGGAGCATCCGGCCCCTTCAACCCAAACTTCCCTGGAGCAGGCTTGAGCGCAGGCGCGAGGGCCGGCAGTATCTCTCGTGCCAACTCCCGCACGAGCACAGCCCCGTCTCCCTTGCTCAGCTTGCTCACGATCTCGTGCAGCCCATACCTCTCTACCAAAATAGCCCGGTTCGGATGGACGTCGCAGACGGTCCTGAGGATACGCAAGAGGTTCAGCCGCACGACAGCACGGCTGTGCGAGAGCCGGTCAATGATCCGTTTGAAAAAGGCTGCTTTGGCAAGGCCAATGGTGAGCGAGTTGGAGATGCGGCAAATCTTGAGGAGCGGGTCCAGCAGGTTCTCAAACGAGTTGGCCTTGGCTGAGACAAAACATTTGAGCAACGCGTCCACCGATTCGGATTTGATCAGCTGATCTTCAATCTTGGCTGTTTCATCTTGCAGCCTGCGGCCACGATTAATTGGTTGTCTGGGTGACACGGAATAAACTGACCATGACAGAATGGCCTCCAATGCACTGACTTGGAAGTAGGGGTCTTCCAAGAGTTTCAAGTACAGACTCAGACCATTATGTTGCCAAAGAAGGTTCCGACAGCTTTTGCCTGCACTTGCGAGATCACATAGAATAGGAAGGGCGAATTGTTTCAAGGGGGAGCTAGTCTCAATGACGTGTTTGAGGCACGGAATAATCCCTGCCTGAGCCGCCTCTTCTTGTCGGGATTTGTTCAGTCTACAGAGGTTGTAGCACGTTTGAAAAATGTGATTTGAAATTTCCTAGAAAGTATGAGTACAGAATCCTTGCTCAATGCAAGGTCTCACTGTGCCGTGCGGACTCGCTCGGTCTTCGTCCAAAAGCCTGATGAGAATTTCGATCGCATTGGCATTCTGGAGTACTTCGAGTAGATTGGCATTCATGGAAAGATGTTTGACTGCTTTGAGCATTTGAATTAAACAGTCTCCATCGAGTAACTCGCAAGCACGCATCAACCCTGGGTGGGGGCCATACCTCAGCTACCAAGTAAGACAAAGACGTTTCGAGCTTACGACGGATGATCTTCCTCGTCCCCATTGCGTTCCGTACATGTATATCACTTTGTGTCACTTGCGAAAACACGAGCAAAACCTGTATGATCTTGTGTTTCATTTCTATAGCGGTATCGCTATAGTTACCCATTACGTTCAACAATGCCGAGGATAGCGGATCCAGGAGCCCTTCTCTAATAAACATGCGGCAGAAATCGTTCTTGGTGGTCGGACTCTGTAGCTCAAACACACTCCCGATGCCGTTCAGAGCGTCCACGACAAGCTCGCTCTGTTCCGTGTAGTCTTCGTCGAGAAGATCGACAAGGACTTTAAGTCCACGACATCTACACACAATGAGATACATGAACGCTGTAAGTCGGAGGTACTTACGAAATAAACATCTGAAGGGTCAATGCCGATGTATGGCAGAGTAACCGAATAAAGTTTGACGCCTCAGTCCTGCATTCAGACGGGAACTTCTTGGAAGTGAAGCCTATCCATTGTGAGCTCGAACCATCCAATCAGCGAAAGCGAATACCCATCATCACAGGAATTCCGCCAATGAGACAAAAGCTCTCCAGCACTCCAAGATCGCTGGTGACAAGCTACCAAAAGAAGGTCAGCCGGGAAAAGCTCCTACCATGGCTCTCATACCAAGTTAATTATTCGAAGCAATTTCATCAGGACGTCCCGGGAACACTTCCCTTCCAATACTTCTAAAATTGCTAGCATACCATGGGAAGAGACTAATTGGAACAACATTTCTGGGTTCTCCGTTATGATGGTAATCTGTGAATTGATCAGCGACAGGAAATGTATGGATTGCATAGACCGTACGTACCAACTGATCGCAAGCATCTCGAAGTTGGAAGTCGGGTGCCGAGGGGGTGAGCTCATCAACTAATTGGTTTACCATGCTGCACAGACGAGCATGCTTGTCACGTTGTAGGTTAGTTTCCAGATCATCCTCTGCGAAGCCTTCATCGATCTGGATTGGATGTCAGACCAAATAGGTCAGTGCCCAGTGACAAGACAAACCTCCGCGAAGGGATCGTCATCGTCATCGTCATCTCCCAGCTAATCCATGGTCAACCATTTAAGCAAATGCCATTTAAGCGAGCTTACCCAGGACTTGTTGGAGTATCGCGTATTGAGCTGCAGAGTTTGCATAGGCTGTTCGAGGGCTGGGTTCACAACTAGCTGAGATCACATGTCACCCAAATCTGAAAGTAGCTCACTGGCGCCGTTGGCTTTGCCAAATACATCGTCATAGTCCTCGTCATCCTCTTCCGCATATTTGTCGAATTCATGGGAGCTTGCAACGCGCTTGGCTTCCGATCGGCCAAACGATCCGGAGCCACTCGACCCAGAGCCAACAAAAGACGAAGATCGCGAATGCGACCGAATCGAACCAGAAGGTGGACCATTTGGTCCCGCAGGACTCAGTGAAGGACGCGAAGGTTTGCGTGAAAGGCTAGGAAGAGGAGCTGACATTGGACCAGGAGAACTGGGGGCAATACCCAGAGTTTTGATGTCGTCCGGATGGAACAGGCCGCGACGAACAGAATTCTTCATCTACGACCAAGACTATATCACACCGAGAGTGATCAAAAGACGTGTTAGAACCCACCTTGAAATCCGCTACCTTTTCCTGCAAGATAATGTCGTCCTCCTCCGACGCAAGATCTGAGTAGTCCTCCACGATCGGCACGATATCTGCCGCGGGGGCTCTCGCGAGCGGAATGGTACTCGGACCAGCCGGGCTACGATTTGGCCGTATAGTTTGGGCATTATCATCAACCTCTGGTTTATCATCTTCCAAGCCAGATTTTTCCAACGCTTCGTTTCCACATTCCACGAATGAATTAAGTGGAGCGTGGATATGAACCACATACCTTGCAACTTTGAAAACGAAGGGCCATCCTCGAAGTCGTCATCCCAGTTATCGGTTTGCTCTTCAGGCTGCTGGAGGACGAATGCCAATGGTTCGCGGATCTTCTCCACGAGACCAAGAGGAGCCGATGGTTTACCTGGTCCAGGCTGTGGGGGTTTGAGAGCCATTGGTGCTGATATCGATTGTTGCAACCCGAGGACAGAGTGTTGGAACAAGTTAACACTAGCTTTACTTTGTAGTGGGCGTGTAGGCGATGGAGGGGGGCCATCAACAACACCAGTACGACCGCCGTGTTTTGATGGACGTGATGGGGCTGGGTATAATCAGACAGTTGCAGTTGCACGGGAGGCAGAGGGAAATTACATTTCAAGGCTTCGTTCCATTCTTGCACCTTAAGGACAGCTTCATCATAGTTATAATTACTTGCAGGACGCTTTTGTTCACCAGCTGAAGTTTCGGAGTTGGTACTTCCCGGATGCCCATTCTTTCCCGCAGATAAATCCATTTGCTTCTTTGCAGCTACCATCCATGGATGTCTCAAGAGCTTTTTGGCCGAGATCCGTAGATTGCTGTCTTTCTGAAAGCAGTGAAGAAGAAAGTCCTTCACGATTGGGGATGCACCTTCAGGTATTGGAGGACAATCATCTTGTACGATCCTGAACAGTGCTGGCATAGGATCGAGAAAATGGTATGGTGGTTTTCCTTCTAGAAGCTCGATGACAACGCAACCAACACTCCTGTAAGAGCATGAGAGGTAGGGATACGCATAGGTACCACGTCATACCAGATATCGGAGGCGGTAGTCGCACCGGATTGTTCGATAACTTCTGGGGCCACTGACAACAACGCGACTCCATTAGCGCGCGTGACCAAGGCGGAGGTGTCACCCACTCCAGTACGGACTGCCAACAACGGCATCATCACTCACTGCGCCAGTCGTTGTAGAACTGGCGACTCCGAAATCCGCAAGTTTAACACATCCGTCCTTATTCGTTAATATATTCGCGCCCTTGATGTCCCGATGTATGACGCCCTGGTCGTGAAGGTATACAAGACCCTCAAGTACTTGACGAACGTAAACAGCGACGAGATTTTCGGGAAACTTTCCAAACCGTTTGCAAATGTTGTGCAAGGACCCGTTCTCGCAGAATCTGCCGAGGAGTGAATCAACAGTGGATGGTCACGGAGCACACATACTCAAGGATGATATACAGATATTCTCGTGTCTTGACAAATCCTTTGTATTTGACGATATTGGGATGCTGTGGAAGATGAGCTACATGATAGCATGTGAACAACGGGGTGCACACATTGAGGTTCTTGAGCAAGTCGATCTCCGACTGTGGAGTTGTGAGAAAGAGGATCGCAGCCAACATTGAGATAACTGATACCATGATCTGCCCGAGCTCGCCTTTGGGTATGTTGCTAAGTTGAATCTCTTTGACGGCGACGGTTTCACCGGTGGCCCAATTGAGTGCACCTGCATTACCCGACCAATCTATCTGGGTCGTCGCGTACGGCGGAAAACTCACGGTATACCTGGCCAAATGCGCCTTTCCCCAAGGAATCCCCGAGTTGCTGGGAAGCCAAATGTCAGTGATAGACACCGCAGGGACAACGAAATGACAGACATAATCATTGAGGAGCTTTGAAGCGCTAGAGCTGATACCAGGTGGTGTCGCCATGGGCGGGCAAGAAGTTGTACTGGGTGGTTTAAGGGTGGAACTGAGGAGAGAAAAGAAAGACGGTTGCAAATCCTTCCAGGTCGCGTCCTGCGCTAACAAGCCCAGTCAAAGCACGACCACAAGTTGGACTCATTTGGAACACCACTGCATGCACGTGATCGCGCCGTCTGGAGGTGTAATAGGGACTTGAAAAAATAATAACAAGGGTACTATGTCCATTAAATATCCACCACAGGTCCAGAAGGAATAAGCTACACGACGCATGTCTACGGCAACAAAACCTGGAGTAAAAATTCAGTGGCACAGCAAGACAGACAAGGATCCGTATTCGCTCACCGCTATGAGCACAATGGCCACTACGAACACGATAATCAGCATCAGGCATGCAGCACGACGACCAGCCTTTCGCTGATGTTCCGATGCGGTTGAAAGCTCCTCAGTAGCACCGCGAGTATCGGAAGCTATCGAATAGATATTCGACTCGATATTGTCTAAATTTTGATCGATTCCGGGAGACAAGACAAATATGGCACGGGTAAAACCTACCAAGCATGCCACCCTGTTGGTTCACTAAAGTACCCAGGTCGCGGAATATTTCCGATAACTCGTGAATGCCCGTCTCAATCTCCTGAATCTCGGCTTCCCGTTCCAGGATCAGTGATTCTTGGTAAGCAAGTTCATGGGGGGACAGCTGGGATTGAAGGATTTGTGCTTGTTGTTGCTGAGGGGTTGGGGACGTTTCACTTCTACGAGTTAGAACGATAAACGACCTCGACAAAATGCTTACGAAAAATGAGAGCCGTCATCTTCTACCGCGAGCCGGACGCCTTTCACAACTGTTCTTTGCTTCTCTGCACTAAGCTGCTGCGCTCGTTGGAATCCCACGAGTGACAATTGAAGGTCATGCGAGGTCTTTTGTAACGAGGTCTTGTGATGAGACTAGGGGGTGAAACGATCAGCATGGACAAAAGAGTTGCAGTACGTCGACTCACACCCACGGCAGGTAGAGAGGAAAGCTTCTTCAGGTCCTCCGACCCCCGTTTCGCCATAGTTCTTGTCGTTTCCGTGAGGTCATGCCTAACAAGCAATTATTGATGATACTTTGGAGTAGGATGGGGTTGACACACAGCTGCTTGCGAAGGGAAGGAGAATCCCTTGTGGTGCCGAGCTGGTCCACCAATTTCACGATTCCCTGAACATTACTATTAATCTTGAACACCTGAAGGGACAACGAGGACTGCAGAGACAAGAAGGTAGAGTCTTCCTGCGGCTGGTAGACAGCGCTACTCTGATAAGCTGGTCGAAGATGGCCAGTTTCGATATCTTGAAAGCTCATCGTCGTCGTCGTGTGGTCAGAAGATAGATGGCACGTGATTGCAAGCGTTGCGCTCCTGATCGGCACCAACGTCGCATTCTGCCGCTACTATGTCAACGTATAATGGCGGCACATGTCCTGCGCAAGTTTCAGTAGGTGCGCTTTGCCCAATCACAACTTCACGTCAAAAGTCGTGCAGTATCGGATCCAGTCCTCAGGCCGAGTTTACACGGGATTTGAATCCGCGAACTCGTCTTTGAAAATCAAGAGACTTCCGAATCACTGGTGCGGGCTTAGCGTTACAAGAAGTTATATAGGAATATAACGGATTCTAACGGACAAATTTTCGCTTCAGAATGGATTATAATACTCGCAATCCGTTCCAATAATTTTCCCATTCCTGTGATCGAGTCGCTACATCAAGTATATTCTGCACGCTCGTACGCTGATATTTTGGACACTACAGTTACAGGGCACGGTGTACTACAAGCAGTATGCATCAGAGGCATCGAGCTGGTTGCCACTCTTAACATAAATTCAGGTTTTTCAATTTCATGCTTCCCCATGGGCACAGAAGCAGATCCGCGGGCCACGATGTCCAAGTATCATTTAGCCATTTCCGTGGCAGAACGGCGTTACTGTCGTTACAAGATGGACGAAACCCGACAGTTTCTAATATGCCCATTCCCGGTCTCTCCCGTTCCGTACCACGATAGCCATTTATACCCAAGGGGTTGTTCAGTATGGATAGACCCCCACTATGAAGTTTGCAAAGTAAGCGAACAATCTCACTCGCTGCACAAGTTATTCCTCATCATACGTTCGGTCGTCGTTTATCCCAGATACCTCCAAGATACCGAGGTAAGATTCTCCTAGCCTTTACCCCTCAGAATGTTTCAAACTGCATCCTTAGACTCCTGAGTGGGAAAAAGCTTACATGTAATGGTTTTGCTCCGTTCTTTCTTAACTGGACATATATTTACTTCGCGTCACAGAGACTACAGTGGGCTCAAAGCACATTTGTCAGCTATTCGAGCCAAGGCTCCCCAGCAAGCCAGTACGGCACCCTCCTTTGGAGACCAAAATCCCCATCGCCCCGCCCCCAACGATGAGGAAAAATATGATAATCGCAAAGGTGGAAACTCTCCTGACAACTAATTCTATCACTAAACATGAAATTGTTTCATTCTCGATCATGCAAGACCCATATTTAAAGCGAGGAAATAGAATATCTGCCCTGATGTGGAGATCCAGTAACCAGCAACGTAAGCCACGAATACACAATAGTCGACTTTGGGAGCTCATAATATATAACAGCGCCCCTTAGTTTGACCTTGCCTGGTCTCCCATCTCGTCTGGCTGGACTAACACCAAACACGTTATCTCAGCAGACACACCCACAGTCCCCAAAATCTCATCGGTTCCCTCCAGTTTCTCCTCCCCTTCATGATCCAAGTATCTGTCGTCTCCGACCATTAAATTTCTGCCGTAGCTAAACCATGGTTAACAGGACCTCCGACATCATCCCCCTTTCGCGCGATGCTTTCCAACCTACCTGCTAATCATACCAAGTTTTTTGACATGCTCGACGCTGAGTTTGACAAGATAGAAACATTTTACGTACAGAGAGAGGAAGAAATGCATGAGCGTGCCAAACTCCTGAGAAAACAACTCAACGAACTCGGAAAACACCGCCAGTTGTTCTATGTCGGTGTCCTCCGTTATAGGTCCATCTGACACTGAGCCTCGACTCCGTAGGATGCTTCTGCGCATTTGAAAGCTCAAAGTTGGGCCAGGAGAGTTTATTCCTCAATCTCATCCACATTTTCATCGATGACTCGGTGGATTCCCGGTCGGACTACGAAATCGGAAGGATCACCTCAAACCATATCAAACATAATTTCGGTCTCTGAATTAGGACGAGGCGGTGGGTATTCGCTTTAGCTGTCGTCGTTGGACTAAAATGCTTGGGCACCGCTAACAGCCATGCAAGGATCTGGACACAAGGGACTGAACGATGATAATTATGGATACCAGAGCAAAGGGAGAGTGACAAAACGTACGGAAAAGTTCTCTGGTAATGCATTCTCGTCGGAGGCAGCGGATGGCTTTGTTGGGTTGCCCTCAAAATACCCGAATGGCCCGAAAAGTCTATCCTTTGGTGCGACAGGGCATGCCCTCGACCCTCGTGAATATCAAGATGCAAAATGGAGGTTGCGAAAAGCAGTCATGGAACATCATCGGTGAGTTGGAAAAGCGCTGTTCCCTCAGACATTTGCCATAGGAAGACCTCGTACAGAGCTGCCGTGTGGTTTTCTGTGCCTTGAATGTCGTTACTAATGCTGATATCACCATCTATCATAGCGGTCTCGGTATCTTAAACAATTACAGAGTGAGCGTGTTTTTGTGCATCATTTTGCATACTGTGATCGTTGACCTCATTCAAATCTCCTCACTCCGATCTGAAATCGGGGTTGGACTTGACGCTCTCCTTATGTTTTATTTTCCAAGACTCTTAACCTGGCTGGCTTTCGCAAAGTCTTGAGGAAATATGGGAAGATAACCAAGGTTCCTGTCCTGGATGCATACATGAAGGAGAAAGTATGCAGCCTTCCTGGTTCACGATATTGCGAAACTGGAACAATGTATTCTTGCAGCTAGAGCCTTCCGCCCTCGCTTCTAGTGCTATGGTTGGCACTATGCTGAAAGAAATAGAACACCTTTTCGCGATACGATTTGGCATGTCCCCTCTCATCGTCATTCATATGATTTGCTTATCCGCACTCAGAACACGGTAATAAAAAGAAAGCAATAAACTATCTTCGAGTCCGACCCACACCGAAGGCCCACCATTTTAGCACCTTTCGGTCCGGGCTCTGGTTGGGCTTAGCAGTTACGGCAACTGCTGGAGGTTGCTACCTATGTATGAACCTTTTAAGATCGCTGGTGAGACTGTCATTGACCTTAGTTTAAGCTTTCCAAAGGCAAACACGTAATTCACTTGCGTCGTGGAATATCTTACTCTTTGTTTACTCGATACTTTTTTTGCCGATATTCCTGGCTTTGCTAATCGGGACCAACCTCGTTGTATGGATGCGTAACAGAATCAACTACGTCTTCATCCTTAGTGAGCTGCTACTATCATACTCTGCCGGTTCTGACCTTCGGCACAGAACTGAACCCAAGATCAAGGCTTGATTATCGTGAATACTTTGAGGTATGCAGCGGTAGTGGCCATGCACAAACCGATTTTAACCACCCAGAAGCTTCCTTCTTTTCTTTTCTGTACTCTCGCTTGCGCGTTTTGGTTCTCCCTCGCTGGAATTGGTTCCCCAACGTTGTGGCCCTTGGCTTGGCTTGTTCTCGCTCTCGTGACAATGTTTAACCCGATACGTGTAAGTTGCTCGACTACTTCCTAAGTTCCTTGTGTGGCTCAGGTGCCGGGAATATGTGTATCCAGAGTTTCATGTGGGGTCACACTCGCTGGTGGACGATCAGGAAAATAGCTAAGCTTGGGGCTAGTGGCTTATGGACGGTAGAGGTTTGTCAGCGCCCTTGCGGTGCCATTAAAATCTGATTATATTCCAGTTTGTGGATCTCTGGCTAGGGTATGATCTCCGATGTTTGTGCCAGCTAAACCTCATCTTTGTTGCAGCGATCAATTCTGTAGTCTTACCTATACGCTTGCCAATCTCTATTTCGTGGGTTGCTTCTACACCCACTCTTTTGTTGACAACTCAACCATGAAGTCCGTCAATGGTACGAAATCCTTGTTATATGCTTCATTCCCCATCAAAGTCACTACAAATCAACAGGATCATCTACCCCAAATAACGCGTCTAGGGTTTTCCTACCATCAGCTTACGACCCCCATGGACAACAAGCGTGGACGACGTGCGGCGTCAGTCAAAATTGGGGATGGTACTATCTTCTTGGCGTATTGCCTTTCTTGGCACGTTTCCTGCAGAGCCTGAGGCGATATTGGGACTCTAGGCTCTTTACCCAACTTGTCAATGTGCGGCATTCAGATCTCTATCCCCTCAATGCTCATCATCGAGATTGAATAGGCCGGCAAGTATGGTGTAGGAATTATACAATCCTTCTTTTACTTCTATTGGAGGTATCACAGTATGTCTGACTCTACGATAACCAACACGCATCTAACCCCGACTTCTAGTGAGTCCCCATACCGGGAAGAGCTATATTCTCTTCTGCTTTGCGTCGACTGTCAATTCCATATACGGGTGCGCTTGGGTAAGTTCCACCTTTTTTTGTTTCGGAAACCTGATCGCACCTGTCTTCGTAGGACTTTTTGGTGGACTGGTCAATGTGCAAACCGTATTCGCGATACCCACTCCTCAGGCCGCAGCTGGTCTACAGGTCACAGGTGCCCGTGCGTTTCGTTGACCTCTGTCTCTTAATCTCATTGATGATGTCCTAGGTTTACTACATAGCTATGGTATGACCACAGCGCCGTTCCCCTCACTTCTACTAACTCCGATTTCAATTCACAGCTAACAAACCTATGCATTCGCTTTGCTTGGCTCATCTATATATACTTTGACAAGGGCAATATCGAGCTGTATTCGTTCGTCGCTGCCATGCTGGAGATGCTCCGGAGGGTGCAGTGGAACTTTTGTATGATCGTTTCCCCTTTACTTCGATCCTAGGCACTGAAAGTTGACAGTTCGAGTGGAGAACAAGCACGTGAGCAACATGGAGTTGTACCGTGCCACACGCGAGTTGCCTCTGCCCTACCACTTTGAGACGCAATCTAACGATGAGGAGGAGCTCGCCGCACACCTACGGTTGAGAAAGCGGATGGTCCGTTTGAGCTAAGGGGATTTGGTTATGATATTCGATGCATCCACTCATATATTGGTCACATGAAATTTACGAGGTCCGAACACCAGGTGTGATTTGCTCTACGAACGCATGCACCGAATGTGTGTGGTCAAGCACATGATGAGTCTAAAAGATCGGAAGAAATTACCTCGGTTCGTATACCCCAGGTCTGCGACCGGCCCCAATGCGATGACTCCTCAGATACACGATGAGCTCGTCTCCGATGGAAATCGCAAACCGCGCCAGATGCAGTGAAACCACAATTTTCACTTTATGCGCAGCCTGCCACACAAGTTCAGTCAACAGGACTTCACCTTCGTTAGCTCTATCCTCGATGCAGACCCATCACTCCATCGCAATGAAGTTGTTCCTTGACTGTATATAGATGTCTTCCTCTCAATGCTTCCCTAGATGATCATACGAACCAACGATGATGGGTGGATATCCGCCATGTTGAAAATTGATGAAACGAGCCCTAGGCTGGAAACAAAACCCCACATGGCGAGTTATAAGGACAATGACCCGAAGGTAGCAGGAACATAGCCAGTTGCATCCAAGCACTGTCTTGCGTGCTTTTTGACGAGGGTAAGCGCAACGATGACCAAGTTGAATGGAACGGCTCGTTGACGGCGGTGGATGAAAACTATGGTTAGGGTTACCTTTTTCCAACATTTGTTCTCCAAAAAATGTTCTTGCCAAGTATATCCATCATCGAAGATACCACCAATGAGGCAATCTGCTTTACGTTCAATGGTGTTTGTGGAGATGCACTTGATCCGTTGACCATTGTTGTCATGACTGTGTATTTTTTGACTGATGGCTGTTTTCTGCCTCCAATGATTGTCCACCGAGTCCGGACAGTGGGCCCCATGTAACCAGGTGCCCATCAATGATATGATCCGGTCAAGCTCGAGAGACCGGATATGGCGTCACCGGTCACCGGTCACCTCTGATCGGTTTCACGGCGCGGTAATATCAGCCATCATGGATCTCATGACCTTTTCAGCAAGTATATATGCAAGCTCCTCTTGCCCAATTGCTCAGCCCTCTCTTACCTTCCTTGGCTTCTAGGTACTGGCTAGTAAGTCTATGACTCCAGCAGTCTCGCATCGGCCTGCTCACAACCTAATCTTCACCAGCCTTTTCTGCTTTCCAACTAGTGCAGTCTGCCGTTGACGGCCTGAAAATTCTCTCCTTGATTGAATATAACCATTCTGCAATGCGTTCATGTGTTGCACTCTTCGTAGCTTCCTTCATGGCAGCCGCGGTTGTCCCAATTATGTCCGCACCCGCACCTCTTCAGGTAAACACGGACGGTCAGCGTAATGACATTTCCTGGATACAAGATATGCCTGTCGTTTCCTTCGTGAAACATCTGTGTGTCCTGAATTATTTTTTCAAATAAATGTTAATCAAACATAGGGAACGTGACTTACCGGAATCATACCAAACGTTCGTGGAAGAAAATGAGTGAGAGCCACTTGGCATATGCACGTTTGGGGATATAACGGTGAACGGTTGCCTTGTGAATAGACCTCCAACTCAAGAGAGGACGAGCGGATCGAATGACCCTGCGGGGTTGTTAGCTCCAGTAAACCAGAGGAGAGACGCCACACCGTCTCAGTCCGCGACTTACACTTCTCCTACCTATTTTTTCAAGGGCGGAAAGGATCTTGTGAATATGGCAAGCACCATTCTGGAGGTCTTTTCGCACAAAAAGGGGTGAGATAGACTTTATTTCCAACCCGTTGTGCTTGACTCTGCTTGGCAGAAGCGGCGGATCGAATCACCAGGCCACTCAGCCAACCGCACCCGGTTCTCAGGCTGGTTCTCAGCATCAAGATGGTGAGTGATAAAATCGTTGACGATTCTTGACTTGAATGCGACTGACGGTCGTCGTCAGTGAGTTACTACATGTGTTATTTAGGTGGTACTGAACACTTTTGATACTCGCAGCCGGGCGAGGAGTCGTTCCACAGCGCGGGCTCTTCCTTATCATCCCCAGGGTCCTCCCCAGGGTCTTCCCCGGGCTCCTCATTCCGCAGCGCGACCTCGGAAGTCCCACCAGAACATGAGTAATGCTCATAATGAACCCGGAAGTAGTACTACAGGGGAATAAAGTGATCCACAGATCGAGTTGTATATACATTGTCACACACTGTCAATGACACTAGACGGCGACGCACGTGGTGTCATTGTGCCGGGCCTCGGTAGTTTTTACGCCCGAACAGGAAATTCCTCTGATGATCAATCTGATCTTTCATCAAAAACCTCCACTGTTGGGTGTACATTTCTTTCCCACTCAAGTTCCAGCAGTGTAGCTTTCTGATTCTGCATCTCCATTTTCGCATCCGTACACTCATCTCTTTCACGTCATTTAGTACCGCAGTATTGCTTGGGCACGGTTCCGCACGAACACCGTCAAGATTCCGTTGTCACGGTGAAGCAAGTTCGATATCCTGCTATCGTAGTCCAAGCTAGCGTTCTGGCTGGATTTACAACAAATTTATAGCTCATCTACCACAAACCTCAAGCATTTTGAATATGCGATATTATGGTGAGGCAACGATTCGGAAAAGAAGTTTGTAATGGTGTATGCACCAATTACTATTTGAACGGCAGCAGACCATCCATGCAACTCGTTCTCCAGGGGAATCACAAGCTCATTCATCGCACGCGACACATGCTTAGCAACTACGAGATACGGTATGTTTGCGAATCTCCGTCAAATGGCACTAAACTGAGTATTCGTGCCAGGTCCGTAAGCTGTGGTTGACGATTTATATCCATAGCTAGGGGTTTTCACAGGGAACCTCTTATATTTCACCTGCAGCAAGATATCTGGGAAATCCGCTCGTGCACCCATTGCCTCCGACCTTGGATTCGTCATAACCTGATTAATCGGGTAGTTGATCTCATTACAATTCTTCGACAGATGTAGGAAACCTGTACAACCTTTACATGGCAATATACAATTATCCTATTTTGCATCTCGTCTGCAACTAGAAATTAGAATGGATGCGATCTGCCTGAAGTCGTAGTAACAGACTGTTACGTGGAAGCGTCTCTTTTATCATTTCTACCGGCCATGTAAACTGGAATATACTACATGCCTGACTAGCCACATTCCGCAGCGTAAAGCAACTCCTCCAAAGGGACGCGTGCGGATCCATTCGACATTGGTGATTTTCGCGCAGAGACGGGCTCATCTTGCTTGTTTCAGGTAATGAGTATCACTTACGGTTGCATCTATTGCAACACCCTCGTCGAAACCATCCCTCAAAAAGCCCAAAACCTTTGCAAAACCTTCAAGGTTAAGAACCCTCTTAGAATAGGTCTTTGTGGGCGCAAAGCTCTGACTCCTGGGAAGGCCACTGTGCAAAAAGGGACCATCAATTGCACAAAAGTGTATCTGACAGGTGGGACTCACCCTATGTCTCCAGTTTCAGGATGCAGAAGTTGGTCAAAAGTGTCGGAATCAGGCATCGAACGTTTGTACGTGCTGGCACAAATGCGTATCGATCTTTACATTCCGGGGCTGCACGTATCAGGTGGGACTTACTGATGATGGTTTTTCTTGCAGTCCGCCTTGCACGGCGGGCCCGAGTTCCTACGTCTTGGTCAGTGACGATACAATCGGGCCGGTAAAATGGGTCTCACATAGGACCTGCCACGCCGCGTGGCTCCATTGTTTCTGGCTCACTATGCTTGGTTAGCAGTCATCAGAGACCATCATATTCATCACGCACGAAGACAACGCCAGGTCACCCACATCAGCTTGAACAGGTGCGGGAGCGGATAAAATAGGGGAGAAAGCGGTCGAAATGATGGCTAAGAAGAGTACAGAACGGAAGCGCATCTTGCGGAACGGTTATCAATGAATGTGCTGCTAGGCCGTCAACGGCAAGCTGTAGTTCAGGATAGTAGACGAAAGGCTGATGAAAAGGAAAGTAAGCAGGTCGATGTGGGAGGTGCGATGGACTTACTAGCCAGTACCCGCGAGCCAAGCGAAGAAGAAGAAGGCTATGGAATTGGGTACGAGTGCTCCGGATTTATACGCTCTGTACACATGGTCGGCGCCGTCCGTAACCGCAGCGCTCGGAATAGTCTCCAAAGATATATGCCAGTCACATGGTAGCGGTCAGCTGACAGATTGATTGCTCAGGAGAGTACCACATTCGTCACCAATTTGATGTGGTTGAAACACTGGTGCACTTTACCCATGTTTCAACACCCCTATGATCAATGATAGTCGCCAAGTATTCGACGTTCCGGCGACGACTTGGACTCAGACGATGAACTAACCATCATTCATCGATTCATCCCGGCCAGAACTCCACGGATCGCCGTTGTTAGTAACTATCAACACTGGAAAATTTTTTCGATCGAACAAATTACCCCAAAGAATATAATGGCCCTCGTGAACAAGCGGGAGCACTTTAGTTGAGATGACCCACAGAGTTTCGGCAGATTACTTAAGCTCATTGCTTGTCACCACGTGACCGCGACAGTTCAGCGTGGCTGCGTGTTTTTGAACTCAAGACATGGCTTCAATCGGATCCGTAACGAAGCAAATCGCAGCGCTTGAAATCTCTTCCAAGAAGCAGGCAAACCCACTACAGACACGGCCGACCCACGCTAAACAACCCAGTCAAACCAACGTAGCCAAACTCCTCACGAAATATGCCGCACCGAACCCCATCCCAAAGCCAACCAAATCGTCCGCTCTACGAAATCAGACGAACGCAGAGAACAGGACTACCACACCTCCGTTACCGACTAAGCCTTCCGCAAAAGCCCCCACTATCGATATCGGAAAGTATGACGGGGGATTTGAGGTAGACAATGAGAAAAGAGGCGAGAAGATATACGGAGAAGCCGCAGAAGATCTCGCACTCGATTCGAGTGTCTCAAAGTACGTATCACTGGAATACCATCATCCCAATAGTAACATTCGTGCAGAACACAACCCACCCGTGAGTGGAACCTGAATGCGTTCGACATTGGCCGTCCTCTTGGAAAGGGCAAGTTCGGGCGCGTCTACATGGTCCGCACCAAAGTCGAACCACACTACATCCTCGCGCTCAAGTGCCTGTACAAATCAGAAATCGTCCAATCTCGCGTCGAGAAGCAGATTCGCCGAGAAATAGAAATCCAACAGAACCTCCGCCACCCCAATGTCTTGCGTTTATATGGTTACTTCCACGACGAGAAGCGTATCTTCCTCATGCTTGAATTTGCGGGCAAAGGCGAACTTTACAAGCAGCTCAGCAAACATGGGAGCTTTACCGAGAAACGCAGTTCGAGATATGTTGACCAAATGGCTGACGCACTACAGTATTTGCACTCCAAGCATGTCATCCACAGAGATATCAAGCCAGAGAACCTCTTGCTAGGTATCAATGGGGAGCTCAAGATTGGAGATTTTGGGTGGAGCGTGCACGCACCAAGCAACAGGCGAATGACGCTATGTGGGACATTGGACTACCTTCCCCCAGAGATGGTGGAGGGAAAAGAACACAACGAAAAGGTGGATTACTGGGCGCTTGGAGTACTCACCTATGAGTTCCTCGTCGGAAACCCGCCCTTCGAGGATAGGAGCAGCGTCAATGGTGAGCGCCCTTGACTAGCCGAGTGAGCGAGTACTCATCTTGATACAGCTACATATCGACGAATAGCAAAGGTTGATCTCCGCATACCTTCCCATATCTCGACGGAAGCGAGAGACCTAATATCCAAGGTCGGCATCCTTCATTAGTTGTGTTCCCGAGACTGTGCGCTCATCTGCTTGGTAGCTTTTGAAATACAAGCCAGAAGAACGACTCCCCTTGGTAGAAGTTTCCCGACATCCTTGGGTTGTAAGATACCGTCCAAAAGGGACTTCACGAGGTGGGAGCGGGGCCTAGATGGTTGTCGGTTGCGTATGCTATGGCTGCTCTCGTTTGTCATCTAGTCGTATGCACTACCATATGTACTGATTTTACGCCTATCTAACTGTTCTCATGAGTTACATTCATTCCGACGTACGCAATACAACAACGCGAAAGAAGTGGATGATGTGACGAAGATGAGAGCCTGGCAGGAGTACAGTGTGGGAAGGGTAGCCGGTAATGCCCCATAAGCATTTGGCGGGAATAGAAGATACAGCGGTTCCGAGACAGACATTTCATTGATCTGAGAAATATTGCCCGCATTTACTTGAGTAGGTGCAGGAGCAGACATGGTTGAAAGCTGCGGAGACCTAGGAACGCATCTCGTGGAGCGGTTGTAATCGACGAAGAGCAATAATCGGTAAAGGCGGTCGGAAAGTGGGAAATGGCGGTCCACCTAACTGCAAGAGGGCGAGGTTGTAGTCACCCCCATCGCGGGCGACTACAAAGCTGGAAAGCCCGGAATTGGTGACCACATTCTCTTGACATTCAATGCCTGGTTTCAATCTCAGGATGGCAAACGTTGAACAATCAGAGTACCGCCGCACCCAACAAAAAGTGCCGCACCCGGGTGCAAATGCCCAGAGTCGGTTAGATCCGAAGCGAATGCTAGACCAGCGCTTTCGTACCATCGTCTAATTCCGAATGAATAATGACTAGAACATGTTGTAGTCTAGCTCTAACTACCACGGGCACGGCTTGCTCGAACAATGCACAAAAACCGCAATTTAATATATCATGGAAGACATGTCTGCCCGCATGCGGTTGTAGTCAAGGAGACCTTCGATAGGTCCAAGAGCTGCGATCGCAATCTACGGAAGTTAGAAAGATCCGGATATCAAAAGTGGCGGAGTCCACGTACATCCTTATCCCAGAGGTATTTCTGAGCCACGCGTCGGATTTCATCGGGAGTAACAGCATCCACTGCATGCTCGATCTGTTTGGGTGTCATACGGAGACCCGTGGTAACCAGTTGTCGGCCAATGTCTTCAGCAATAGCGGTGGTTCCGTCTAGGCTAAGGAGAAGGCCAGCTTTGAGTTGGCTTTTAGCGCGCTCGACTTCGACGTCGGTGGGGGCCATAGACATGCGTGTCCATTCCCTGAGTGTGAAGTGGGCCATGTCGTCAAGGTTCATGAGGTTCTCCGATACCAAATAAATACCCCATAGGCCCGTATCCGAGTACGATGTTGAGAAAGACATGAAGCTGTTTGCCAGGTTGTTGGAGGAAATGATGTGAGAGAGTCGGGAAGATAGCAGCGGGGATGCACCCAAGGAACGATCCCAGTTACCCATGATTGATTGCATTACCAGCATGGGAAAGTAGTCGGGCGAGCTCCAGCCAACGCCCTCAACCGCAATGGCAACATGGGCGCACGGTAGTTCGTCATCGCGAACCCGAACTTCTGAGCCGATGAAGTCTGTGCGAGGGTGAGCAAGACGGCCAAGAGGAATGGGGTTGGAGGAAACAGGAAGGGAGGAAAAATGCTTTTCGGCCAGTTTCACAAGCTCCTGATGGTCAACACCACCAGCGCCAACTAAAACCATGCGATCAGCAGTATAGTTGGTTTTGATGTAATTCGCGAGATCGTCCTGTTTGATGGACAAGATATTGGCTTTAGGACCAAGAATCGTCCGTCCGAGGGGTTGACCTGCGGAGTATTAGTAAATGAATGCAGGGCCAGAGTGAGGGTGTACCTTGAAACGCGACGGAATGAAGATGGTCAAAGACAACCTCCTCAAGTTGTTTGTCGACTTCCTGTTGCTCACGGAGGATGACGTCACGCTCGCGCTCAACTGCCGCGTTCTCAAGTTTGGAGTTTTGGAGTATGTCACTAATAATGTCGACAGCAACTGGGACGTCTTTGCGGAAGCTCTTCGCGTAGTATACGGTTTGTTCGCGTGAAGTATATGCGTTCAGGTGTGCGCCGAGATTTTCTACTTCCAGCTCCAGAGCGTGTTGGTTCCTGCGACTTGTACCCTTGAATGCCATGTGCTCCAAAAAGTGTGCCGTCCCGTTCGTCTTGTCAGTCTCCGCGCGAGAGCCTGCATCTATCCAAACACCGACAGTAGCGGTCTGTGCATGAGGATGGGACTCGGTTGCAACGGTGAGACCATTTGGGAGCGTGGTCGTCTCGGTGATGGGTACCGGGATGTTCACGGCCGTTGCAAACGACCTCAAGGGTCGCTGGCAGGTTGTGTCAGATTTTTTGGTATACGAGAGATGAAAACTCACTGATGGACGAGCAGCGCTACGAAGAGCACGAGTCAGCGACGCCGACAATGTTCGAGCAACCATTCGGATTGAAAAAGTCACAGTAAGCTTCCACCGATGCCTCGGGAGTTCTCGGCAAGAAACAATTTTATTCTCCGAACTAATCACGTGACAGAGGTGCTACAGTGACAAGCTCAAGTGTCCCCCAGGAATGGTGCATTTCCAAGGAGTCTCTGCGCCGCGTGAGAGGGTGAATCCGTTCTCAGATGCTGCAAGAAAGGTGTCGGAAACAATTGGTTGGCCACCATCTTCTGCCGAGTTGAATCGGTCATTCAAGTTTGCTGGCATCGTCTCTGGTGTAACGTATAGGGAAATACTATGGGGTATGAAGTTCGAAAGGTATGTGGTGGCGTCCGGTGTGGAGTATCTCGGAAAGTGGTACAGCTACCAATCAGGCTGCAGGTCAGTAAGCTTCCAGGAAACTGATCAGCTTACGCGGACAATGGAGCCCTCTCTTGGTGCTGACGCACCATGGAGAGCGAGGCTCCCACGTGACGGATCACCTGCATCTATGCGGTGAAGCTGAGAAACCTAGACAAGTGGAAATGTCGGAGACAGAGCGTCAGTTTTCGGATGTATAGCGGGAAGTGGGCACGTGCCTGTTTGCTGGACGGGTCTATGATACCAACGTAAAACTCGTCATCTTTACCTATTATCGCTGTATGTGACGAAGAAAGACCATGTTTTCCGATGGCACTGAGCAGCAATTGAGTAGGATTTTTGGAATCTAGTGATAGGATCAGATTTCCTTTGGAACTAGGAATGAAGATGTGGGAATGTTCGCGAAAATGAATTAAAAGGAACTACCTTGTAACGTTCAGATTGCGACTGAGGGCAACCAGCGGAGGGAAAGAAAGATCTACCGCTAGCGAATGTGAGTTGGTAGAGGCAGTAAACGCGATACCGACGGCCCCATTAGGCAAGATCGACCCATTGTGGAAGAGCGTGACTGGGCGGCCAGTAAGAAAGGGAGTGGAAGAGGCAACGAGGGAGAGCTGTAAGCCAGGCGTGAATCGTAAGAGTGAAAATGGACGTTGGGATGTTGCAGACCTTGTTTGCTTGTGGAAACGCGTTCTGTAGCACTCTCTCGAGCCCCTCCGGTGCCTTGTCAGAGAAATAGAAAACGGTACCTATGGTAGACGTGCTACCGGAAGGACATCAGAAAGTGACGGTGCTAGGAAGGGATAGCCATACTCGACGTTCAGTAGTTCATCGGGTAACCCTTGCAAGTCTAGGGTATTTCTGCCCCTAGGATATGTCGTCGAAGTTGCGTTATTGTGATCCCAGACACGTTCCCAGTCAACCTTGCCGTCCGAGGACTCGGAAAGATCAATGAGAGCCCGCATTCGTGCATGCTGAGTATCCACTCGTACTCTCTTCCAGTCCTCACTTAGGTTCCTCTCTCGGGCAGCGTGCCACCTCCCTACCTGTGCTTCCGCACGACCCGGAATCGCGGAATGAAAGGACACACCGTTTACAAATGTGTACGCGAGAGAGCACAAGTGAGCTTCGCCGCGTATGCTGGAGTCGAAGCATTGCCGGGGAAGTGGCGCAGAGATGCAGCCGACATGCTTAGGATAGCCTTGTGTAAGGGTGGACGTGATATCTGATAGAACTTCTGGAGGAGTTGTCGGCGAGGGAGCGAATGAGAAGAGGAGAGTAGATTCCAAGGATGGTCTACACCTTCTTTCCAGAGACTGACGGAGGAAACTGAGTAGCGAACGCGCACAGCGAGAACTGTATGTGACTGCGGTGGAAGACATGACAGCTGAAACCAACTCTTATGGCAGTTTAGCAGACCACATGGTGACGTTACCACTCTGATTGGACGGAGATGACCCCAAAAGGCAAAAAAAGACGGTTATCGGCAAGCATACTGGTCTAGTGGAAGGTCCTAGTCACCTTGCCGGTTCACTGATGGCCCGCCAGCCGCTTCCAACCACAGCACAAATACCTGCATGGTGAGCGCAATTTTAGTCTGGTCTATTTAACCTCCCCCGTCACCTGCGCCATGGTCCGAGCCCTTTGAATTTGTGAGGCCGCTATAGAGGGCCTTCCTTTGGTGGCAGTCACTGGCAAACGACGCACCTACAGTCGCCTGGTATGACAAGTGCCAACACATATTAAGTCATGATGAGGCGGCGCAGCGCGCGTAAGTCTTCCGACATTCATAAGACTTATGTCGGGAAGCACTCGACATGCCACAGCCAGTGGCAAATATATCACATGCCAGCCTACGTCCGTCACGAAGGTCAAACCTTGCCCGCTAGGACCACGTTGTTACTTCCATCATGATATCTATATCTCTCACTGAGCTCCTGCACATTCGGATGTGCGTGTTCGCGGCTTGATACTCCAGATGTACTTACTGTGTTCCTACTAGACCAGTCGTCCAGGGTGGTATGCAATGGTACGGGCGTCGCGCCTTCGCATGGCCCTACAGGCATCATCTTAGGTCTCTTTCTCCATAGGGTTGGAGTTCCTACGTTCGTTGCCGCCGTTTCCAATGTAGGCGGTCTCGGTGGGTGGACTCGACCTCGCATAATTCAGCAGGGCTAGAGGTCTCTCCAGGAATCCTGACAGCCCTCACTCAGCCCAGCCCAGACGCCCTGCGCGTCGCTATTGGGCAGACAAGAGCGATTACCAACAAACCGTTTGGTGTCAATCTCACTCTCCTTCCTACCATCAACCCCCCGGACTACGAAGGTTATGCTCGTGCGGCCATTGAGGAGGTTGTTCGAATTTTCGAAACCACTGGAAATAATCGTGAGTTCCTTTCTCTACGGTGTCTTGTACGATTTGTAACGGGCTTTAGCGGGGAAATTGATCAGCTTCTTCAAGTCACACGGGTGTATTGTGATCCACAAGTGCACAACCATTAGACATGCGAAGGTCTGGAGTCATCTATCGTCCACGCCCGGTATTGATTTCATCCTAGTCGGCAGAACGAATGGGTGTCGATATCATCAGCATTGATGGCTTCGAATGTACGGTAAATCATCTATGTATTCCCTCTGCAAGCATTTGACGACTGTTCGAAGGCGCGGGTCATCCTGGTGAAGAGGACATCGGGGGCCTCGTATTGGTGAGAGATCCATGTTTTTTTTCCAAAGTTGTAACACTTGGCTTCCGTGTAGCTAGCCAGAGCGGCGCAAGAGTTGAAGGTGCCGTACATCGCGTCTGGAGGAATTGCGGATGGTCGTAGTTTGGCGGCTGCAATAGCTCTCGGTGCCGCGGTAGGTGTATACTGTAACCCTAAGCAAGAAACCTGATTCCAAGTTTATCTTGCAGGGTGTAAACATGGGTGCGTGATGTTACTGGCCTGATATTCGAAAGCTGGACGCACGCCTTAGGCACACGTTTCATGTGTACGGTGGAAAGGTACATCTCAGATCATTTCACTGGTAGCCTCCACATCGCTGAGATACGACAGTCCGATCCACCATACTATCAAAGAAAAGATTGTCGCATCCACTGAGCAAGATACCGTCCACATCTTTCGTACCCTAAACAATACGGCGCGAGTGTTCAAGAACTCGGTGTCAAAGGAAGTCGTTGCACTCGAGCAGAGACCAGGTGGTGCACAATTTGCTGATTTACGTGACCTTGTTTCGGGTGCGAGGGGAAAGGTTGTGTATGATATTGGAGACCCGGAGTATGGCGTTTGGACTGCTGGGATTGCCATGGGCCTCGTTAAGGATATCCCTACTTGCGAGGCTCTTCTGAACAAGATCGAGAGCGAGGGAGAGGAAATTATCAAAGGAATGAGAAGGCAAATCAACTCTAAGGCTAGGCTTTAGGAATAGAATACCCCTGTGGTTCACAATCGTCGTTGTCTCTACTAATCCATAGATCCACCTATCGCCTGGTCTTCATCCTCATTTTGCATAGCTCGTTGGACCTCATTGCTCCAAATCTCGGCAAATTCGGTTATGCTTTTCCCCTCGCTGAGGCTTAATGCCTCTATAGGCACCATGTTGTGCTGGTGAACAGGTGCTTTGCATGCCGCAAAGGGGTGCATTGGCGAATCTACAACACGGAGTTCTGGGAGCTCAACGTGATCGGTGCCTTCATTAGATGAACGGTTATGTCTACGAGCTGTCTGGATGAAAAGAGTATAGAGTTCCTCATAACAGAAGAGGAGGGGGTCTGTTCGTGGTGCATAGGGATTAAAGTCGAGGATATAACCTCCGGAAAAATCGCGGGTGAGTAAAAGATCGAATACATCTGCCGACGATAGTATCGGCCGTTCAAATGCCCAGCGGTCAGTCCTACTTCGTCTGGCCATTTAGTAATTGCGTACAGTCCGGTTGAGTCAGCGTCCACTTTGGCTGAATATCTTCCTTCCACAATCGACGCACAGTCGATTTGATGTTGGTCTGTGTGATCGGATCAATCATGTAATCGTAGAAATTCATATCTCGTTGGGAGACCCCTAAATATCCAGAATCGGTGACGGTGCCTGCGTTTCAGAGTTGACTGCACAAACCAACAAGTGTGTCATTCCTCACGAAGCATCGCATCTCCCTGCTTTTGTCCATGGGGTACCACTTTCTGAGTACAAGCTCCAGGTCGTACTGTGGGTAGTCTTCCACACTACACCCCTCAAAGACATGTCCAACGTCTAAATCGTGCGAGATGAAGTCAGACGACTTCAATAGAAGGTATACATCGGCGGGGGAGATGCATTTGAGGGGTGAGGACATGGGTAGGACCCATGCCGCATCCTGACCGCCATGATTCAATGCATGCAAGCGAGTAAATGAATTCCCCTTGTGCACACCTTTGGGGAGGAGAAATTTAGTTTTGGAAAGACAGCTTCATATTTATCCACAGCGGCTCGAACAGCTGTATCTAGCTCCGGAAACGAGAAGTGATCGTCGGATTCCGATCCATCAGAGTTCGAACTTTCGCTGTCTTCAGAGAGTGTGCTCTCAACTACACTGATGGTATTTCAGTGAGATCAACGGGGACGGAAGGCAACAAACTAACATGTTTTCCGATCCTTCTGGAACAAAGACCCCATCTGATTCGAGGTAACTTTTGAACGAGTGATCCAGCGGTTTTATTATGGTAGATCTAATGGACTTGGAAGAAAAGAACGGGAACCAGGAAGAAAACTGGAATGCTAGGATATAATTTGCGGTGATGTCTGGGAATATTGGATCGTCCATGATGACGTCTAGCGCTAGGTGACAACACGTGATTTATATGATCCTGCGCTCTTTCCATCACCTGGATAATGTCGGCCTCATTGGACGTCGACTCGTTCGCCGCTTTTTCTGATGCGCTTCAAGTAGCAGCGCTTTCCACCACCCGTTTGGCAGCGACATCTCTCCCCGCTGACCTTGCCTTTCATCGTTCTATTGACCAAGTGCTCGCCCGTGACATTGATGTATTCTCGGACCGCGTTCTTGCTTTGGCTAGTAAGCTTGTTCACGTTTCGAATTCAAATACGAACAGAATACAAGAGGAGGAGGACGTAGTGGACGAATTCGTACGCAGAGTGGTGGATCCGATGGAAGGAATGTTGGAGAGTACGGATGGTGCCCTGGACCTGTTCCTTGGCAAAAGAAAGGACCCTGCCATCCCTATTCCTGATGTTGCTGCCCACCCTCAAAAGAAAAATCCAAAGGCACGCGTCGGTACCTTTGCATGAATCTATTAACATGTTTTCAGAACCAGCCGTTCCGTGGGCGGCTAGATCCCGCTCTTACGCATGCTTCTCACATACCAAAACCGCAGTTATTATTCAAGCACACTACTTCCAATACAGACGAATCCCCTTACATCCCCGCAACTCTGATGCCACACAAATGGTGTGCAAAGGTGCCCCTCGGGTACGTTTTCCATGACGATAGACCGAACCAGGCTACCGAGGTTGTCCTTGAAGATGACAATGAAGAAGAGAGGAAAAAATGCACGCTACATCCTTATTACTACGAGTTGACTCATCCTTCCTATCCTGATCATGTTTTCGACCCGCCGACGGAACCTTCGCTTCCTCCGTCCCTCGATTCTTCTCCGTCAGGTATTCTGGCCAATTCCCAATCTTTGACGTTTGTCTCGACCCCGAAAGCCTTCCTAACCATGGCGAACACTGTTGCATCATCTACAGAACTCGCTATCGACCTCGAGCACCACTCGTACAGGTCATGCAAAGGATTCCTGGCCCTTATGCAAATATCTACTAGGCAAGGTGACTTTGTTGTCGATCTATTGGTACCGGAAGTTCGGGAAGGGCTTAGGCAAGCGAGGGACAAGAATATCGGAGAGACCGAGGGGGCGCGTGTAGCGAATGAAGCCGGTCAAACCATTGCGAGGATCTTTGCAGATCCTTCGGTTATCAAGGTTCGCCTGATTCCTCCTATCCACTTTGAGTATTCTCTGATGTTTCCCTCGTTCTCTGTCCCAGGTCTTTCATGGAGCTGACTCGGACATCGTATGGCTCCAGCAAGACTTCAATATCTTTGTCGTTAGTTTATTCGATACATTTCATGCATCAAAATTATTGGGTATGTCCTTAAGGTTGTCTTTATCGTGACAGCTAGTGATCTCGATGGATGCTTAGAATTTCCAAAACTTAGTCTTGCATATCTATTGGAGACCTACTGTGACTTCTTACCCGACAAAAGGTATCAGCTTGCTGATTGGAGGATTCGGTGAGTCTTTATTTCGCTTGCCATACAGATCGTCGCTTAACCATCCATATTTTACGACTGGCTCTTTGACACTGTACGACAGACCGCTACCGGCCGAAATGTTCAATTATGCTCGCTCTGACACCCACTTTCTCCTGTATATTTATGACATACTTCGTCTCTCGCTTATCAAGCAGTCGTCCGTCACGCCAGACTTATCTGGTGAAAACCACCGCCTTGGGGACGCGAAACGAATCCATGATGGTTGTAATCTCATCCTTAACGTGCTAGAACGCTCATCCTGTACTGCCCTGAGGCTGTATGAAACTGAGGTGTATGATGGAGAGGGCGGCGCGGGCCCTAGCGGGTGGGATATACTTGCAAGGAAGTGGAATAAGCTTATGCTGGTAGGTACGCCTGCGCAAAAGCTAGGGGAGAAGGGGCAGGGGTCACAAGCCTCTGTGTACAGAGCCGTGCATCGGTGGCGTGAAGAAATAGCCCGGGAAGAGGATGAGAGTTCACGGTTCGTATTCGCTAGCCACTTTTCCTTGCTAGTCGATCGAGATTTTTTTAGGTATGTAATGCCGACTCACCATCTTTTCCTTTTGGCGGAACGCACTCCTACCACTATTCCGGATTTACTTTCTTTGTTTGGTGGCTCCGGAGGTGTCAACGGAAATATCCCACCTGTGCTCAAGCGTAGGATAGGAGAATTGGTCGCAGTCATCAAGGGTGCTATGGAGGCTACGCAGCCAAGTTCTAGTCCGCATGTGTTAGCAGAGGGTGCCCAAGTGGCGACTTCGGCGTCTGTCAACGAGTCAGAAACGATTGGCTCCACGGTGCCATCAACGACCGCGAAGTTAACGAACGAATCACGCCTTTGGACCGTCGCACCTTCGTCAGCTTCAACTGCAAGCTTTTCGATATCACACTCCTCCTTGTTTGGTGTTGGGATCTCAGGTGGTTCTGCATCGCAGGGAGGGATTGAAATACTATCTTTGGCCCGTCGGGAGCAAGCTCATTCTGCCATTGGGCATGTTTCTTTTGAAAGTGCGCTGTTTCAGGTGAGTTTCATGGCATAAAACACGCCACCCTCGTTTTCTGTCTGTGACCCGCATCGGTTTGTTGCCCCTCTCTTGGACACTTTACAGCGCCATCTCGTACCTGCACGCGCATGGCATTGCAGTGATTGCTTCACTTCACACTGTTGTTTTACACCCTCACGCTACTAACACACGTGTTCTCCCTTCTTAGACTACATCAACTTCTACGTTTCGCGCGACGAAGTCCGCCTTTACACATGCACCAGCATCAAATACTTTCACCAAACGCTTTGAAGGCATCATGGAAAAAATACACAGGACCTTGGTTATTTCGCCGGTATCCTCGGTGCCGTTGGTGTGTCGTGTGTGTCATATGAGTACGCAGCTGATAGACTGCCTCAACCTGACATAGGCTGCGGACACATCTTACTCAGGTGGTCCAATGAACGACGAAATGCGTCGATGCGATACTGCTGCGCCTGAAGTATCTGATCCTATACCCCCCGGCCCTGCGGGTCAAATCGAGATTCCGTTCGTACCTCCTCACAAACGACAAATTCTTCCGAATCCGGAAAATGAGCCAAAAGACGATACAATTATTGTCGTTGGTCGCGCGGTCGCGAAGCAACGAAAGCGAAAACGGGAAAAGGACAAGGGAGTTACTCCAACCTCTCGATCAAATTTGACATTATTAGGGAGCACTGAATCCCCTGCTTCCACCACCGACGGTGATCGGGAAATGGAGGAATTCGATTATTCGCATGTCTCGAACCTGTTGGATAGCGAGAGCAAGTCTGATGCACGGGGCCTACATGACGAGGACGAAAGGAAGATGAAGAAGCAGAGACATGGAAAAGGTATGTTGATTACTTCTGATCGACATGGTGTGCGCCTCCTGCGTTTCGTCTTGGCTTTGGCACAAGCCAAGCATTCTTCCTGATTGTTCGGAAGACAAAGTGTTGACAAGTCTCTTGTCGTCTGTCTATTCCCCATTTACGAGTGACTGAATTTTATTCCAGGATTGGGACCGTTTGAGCATGGCAACTTTTGGGCTCCGCCACGAGACCAACGTGAGGTTAAGAGTGGCAATACAACTCACTCATTTAGATGAGATCATATACATACGCTTCCTTCTTGAAGTAATCCAATGCTGCTCGAGGCTTTGTCGAGCTGCACACAACAACAACGTCAAGGCCTCCCTGGTGTTGGCGTCTCAAGTGCGCTGTCATTGCTATTAACTCGGAGGTTTTGAGTAGGATTTGCCTGTCTTTCATTCGAAGTTTTGGAGATCGAAATCGGAGCTCACCACACCTCACGGAATCTTGCACCCGACCTCAACACCAGGCTGAAGGTGAGATCTTGGCGGCTCGATCCATGAGGTCTGAAAGGAGGCCGGTGAGCAGACATGGCTACGTCCCCGCTGGAAACGTTGGATCTCTGAACTCATTTCCGTTGACATAAACAAGGAAACAACGTTCTAGGTGACATTCGCGAGCAGAATGTCACGGTGACTACGCTCTACCTAGATGGTGCGGATGTTGGAGCGATCCAGAACAGATATAAGGCCGACCGTAGAGAGATGAGTACAGTTCCAAGCGTTCATTCCTCCGCCTTGTTGGATGTACCATCGTCCTTCACGACTTATTTACGAACATGTCTACACTTGTGACGAACCAGGCTGCACCAAGTACCCGCGAAGCCCATCTTCCTGGAGCTTCTAACGCCGATGTGGCATGCCAGCCAAAGGAGACTGTCGAGGAGAAATTCGTTTCAGATATAGAACAAGTTCCAGTGAATGACGACCCGCGCGAGTGGAGTCACATAAGAAAGGCATGCTCAATAACTTAACCTATGTATTGCTGAGATGACCATTCGACGATAGACAACAACACTATGGATCGTGTCCACAGCATCTTTGATTTCTACTATTACGTCCAACATACAGAATCGTGCGTCGAGTTTACCCAAAGCATGATAAGAATGGCTAAAGCGGAAACCTGCGTAGCTACCAATGCACTGATTGAGCAAGATTTACACGCTGGGAGTGTCCAGATTAGCTGGTCACTCGCGGCGTTCATCTTGCTGCAGGGAAATTTTCCACTCGTCTGGAGCGCTGCGAGCGAAATCAAGGGTCGAAAGGTTCGTTCGTCTGACGAGCGACCGAACTCAAGCTTATAATAAGGCAGTTGGTGTACATCGCGGCCACCACCGTTTTTGTTCTTGCAAGCGTTATTTTAGCCAACGCACCAACAATCAACGTGCTGATTGGCATGCGTGTTATGCAAGCTGCTGGGTCAGAACCACCATTCTTCTTGAGGCCACGACTAAATGCGTGGCCAACAGATCCAGTGCAGCAATATCAATTTCTGCGGCAACCCTAGCTGACATATACAGGACGCACGAACGAGGGACAATGATGGGTATCTTCTTTGCTGCACCACTTCTCGGGCCAGCCCTCGGACCTATTCTCGGTGGTTGCCTAGGGCAAGCTTTTGGGTGGCCAGCGATTTTCTATTTTCTCGCTGCGTGCGGAGGTATCATTTTGATGGGATTCATATTTTTGTTCAAAGACACGTTCCGCATTGAACGCAGTCTGACTTACCAAGCCGCATTGTGCAAGCGGAGAGATGCAGCAGGAAAGCCTGAGCCCGCTGTTGATCCCATTCCCGCACAGAGTAAAGCAGGAGCGGAGGAACCAGCAAGTAGGAATGACATGTCGCCGCACCCGGGCACGATCGAGAACGGGACCATCAAGGTTGAGCCGGTGCTGAGCGGGGTTAGATTGTCTTTCTCGGACATTAACCCGCTTCCGCCGCTTTGGATGATTATCCGAAGGAAGAACAACATTGCGATCTTGTTGGCAAACGGTGAGTGATATGAATGATTTTCCGCGGTTCAAACGTTGACTTCAAGACTAGGATTGGTGTTTGCATTCAGTTATTGTTTGTCGTACACGTGCACGCGAACGATGAACATGCGTTACCAATATAATGCACTCTCCGTTGGTGTAGTTCTTCTTTCGCTGGGAGCTGGTAAGCCTCTCGTTAAATTGCGCACGCGAGGATGCCGAGAAAAACAGGGAATGCTGGAGGCAGTGTCATTGGTGGTCGATGGTCGGATCATGTCGTGATGAAGATGAAGAGTAAGAATGAAGGGAGGTGGTATGCTGAGGTGGGCACCCTGAATTCAAATGCGAGGTCACGAGAATGATGGGGTTGGAAAGATGCGCCTAAAGAGCACCATGTTTGCAATGGTCTGGCTGCCCTTGAGTGTCATTGGGTATGGGTGGGTGGCAGAGAAGCATGCCAACATAGGCGTGGTCTGCTTGATGCTGTTCTTTTGCGGATTCTTTTCCATGTGAGCGATACGGAATGGAAGTTTGTGGGCATGCTGACACATTGTAGATGGATGTACGCGAGTACAGTTGCGTATTTGGTGGATGCAAACCCCGGTCGGTCGTGTAGTGCGGTCGCGGCGAACAGTTCGTTCCGGGGCACGCTGGCGTTCATAACGACGATGGTTGCTGTACCACTGCAGGATGCGCTTGGAGATGGGTGGTTATACACTGGGTTTGCGGGGCTGGTGGTCGCGATGGAACTACTCATTCTTCTCGTCTTGCACAAGGGCATCTCCTGGCGGGAAGAGTAGTAATTTCTTGTGAAATATTTAAATATTTAAATAATTTTATTGTGTGGCTGTGTCATCTCGGGGTTTACCGAAGTTGGACGTGTTGGCGATGTGACCTCTGCGAAACGACCAGTATAATCGACACTCGGTCGCCGTCGTCGCGCACAACGGCGACACCCATCTCGACGTCGCCAGACGCACCCAGCTTGTTCAGCTTCCAGTCGAGGCTTTGCCTTCTTGTTCTCCCTTCATTTCACGCCACAGTATGGGCCAGTCTCTCTCGCGCCGTCCTGCTGCAACTCCAGCTCCAACGCCGACGTCGACGTCGACCCCCGTCTCAGAACATGCTCACGACAAGCATGCGCCTCGTCGCTCTCTTCCTCGCCGTATTTTCTCCTCACTTCCAAAGCCGTCCTTGAGATCGCGGCCACCTTTCTCCTCCCTTGCCCTACCGACCCGACCCGAACAGACGCTCAGAGGGAAGAAGCGTCGCTGGGGACTCTCGCGTAGGCACAGTATCTCGGCCAATGTCGAAAGAGCCGTCTCCCAGCCAATGCCTACTCTGCTAGAACATGACGAGCGCCAGGTCGATCGTGACGTCGATGAATTTGGCGTCATCACGCATCGCGTGCCCGACAGTCACAGTGACTCTCAGGCTTCATCCACAAAGGGAAAGGAAAAAGCGAAGGAGATCGACGACCTTGAAGACGACGACACTCCCATTCCGTCTTCGTCCACTACTTCCCCTCCCTCCTTATCAGGCGTTCGTGCGGATCAAACTGATGATGACCAGCTCGTCATTTCCCCAGCGGATCCTCCTTTCAACTCCCCAACCGTACAAGACCGGGAACTCCCTCTCGATCCTCCTACATCGGAGCCTACACCCCTGCCCATGTCGCAGCCATCGTCTCAGCAGACGAATCCTGGCCTCCGACCCTTTCCGCCTCCAGGAACCCTCGTCGTCGTTCAAGGTGTCGTGCACACTACAGATGTCCCCCGTTCTTCGGAACGTCCCGCGACCACATCCAATCCGACCCCCTCAACAACTAACGACGCCCTCAATCCGAATGCCAACACCAGTCTCGAAGCTAGTTCTACCCGACCCACCTCGCTACCACCTGGTTCTAGATCGCGCAATCCTCTTTCTGGCATCTTCCCGCGTCCTACCAGCATGGCTTCTGCCGTCCCTACGTCCCTTCCGTCAGAGCCTACGATCAATCCCTCGATCATCGACTCTCAGACTCGGCAAGCTACGTTTAACTCCAGCGCATTGGCCGAGAGCGAGCATGAAGATCGCCCCCATACATTTCCGCATGGGATATCGATGACACAAGGACCCATCGGTGCCTCGGGTCTATCTGCAAGTAGTGTCGATGTCTTAGGAACTTTGTTGAGGTATGTCGTTCCACACCTAATTACCCCAACGGCCATCAACTCGATCTTTTTCCTAAACAGCGTAGCAGCAGCAGCAACAGCAGCATCACTTTTAACGGGTTCATCAGAACCCATATTCTCCTCTGGGCTCGCATCCTCTCCACCCCCACCACCTTCTGACACCGTTCCCCATCCCCCCAGTTTCAATTCTAATCTTCCATCTGAACGCCCACTTTCCCCAACCCCTACTTCGGACGCTGGACGAATGAGGCACGTGTGGAGTAGTCTTCGTGACCGGCTTGGGCTGGGGAATGGTGCTCATAATTCGAATCACTCTCACGACACTACTTCCAGCCCGGGTCTCGGTCAAAGCGTGCTATCTCAACCGTCTGATGCCGGGCGACTCCGTGATCCTCGCGAGATAATGCTTGCGGAGATGGCAAGAGCGTTCAATCTTGGCCTTGGCCTTGGTGGGGCAACGGCGAGCCCGTCTGCTGCTGCTTCCTCAAACCCTCTCACCGCCGAGGAAGGGATGCCCGACAATGGTGATATTCTAGGTGGCGACAGGGACGGAGAACAGCCACCACTACCTCCACCTGATAGCTTTGAGCGATTCCTCGTGGATCTACAAACCGACCTCAGAGTTACACTGATGCAGGAACCGGATTCAGGTGTTCTGAGCGGAGTACCGCAAGATACTCAGGACCCTGCGGAAGACGTGGAGGAGGAAGACCAACGCCTTCCTGAACTACAAAGTCTCTCTGACTCTGATTCCGAAGAGTTTGAGACGAGGGGTTCCGACAGTGGTGACGAGGGACCGGACTGCGAGAGGGAGGCAGATGAAGACATCCTTGAAGAGGACATGCTGACTGCCCAAGAGGAGCTTAGTGGACGTACATCTCCAGCGGTGTCTGCCCTTGGTACGGGTATCCGCTCCCTGTTCGGTGTAGGAACCGGACGTGGATCAACTTCCTCTTTCCAAGCTAGTGGCACATCTGCGCTTCACACAGCACCTTTACAGGCGATTCCCTCTTCGGGTACCACAGACCATCAGGGAAACATCCATGCCGCGCACACGTCCTCTGGGGTTGCTGTCAGAATAGAACCCCATATTCCAATAAGCGATATCCTCAGCTCATCGGAGATGCATTCTGAAGAGGGGCGAGAAGGGGCTGTATCAGGCGTGGCGCATAGCCCGGGAGCTTCGATTAGTGAGCAGAGGGCAGAGGCAGAGGGTGCTCGTGCTGTTTGGGGGGCCATTGCTGTGTCGCCACATAACGCCCAGGATCCTTCAAATGTGCCGGATACCGGGACTATGCGGGAATCCCCTCTTCCAGGAACGTCGTCTTTGACTGTTCCTTTGATGTACAGAACGCCAAGTTTGCCCGCAATAACCACACAAGACGCAACTCAACCATCTACCTGGACACTGCCTGTATCTTTTGGCGCCGAGCCAACAACACGGAATCCATCTTCCGCAAACCCAACCCCGGTCGACTCCTCGATGCCTTTTCGCTTACCATTTACGCCAAGCTCTGCCTCGCGTACTGAGCGTACTCCCGGAGGGGGCATCAACTGGTGGAGAATGTACCGATTCCCAGCAGTAACATCCCCAAATTTAGGACAACCCGGGGGACCATTACCACTGTCACAATCCCCCTTTCACGCGCCAGCTGAAGGTCCGAGTCACTCTTCGAACCCTCCCTGGGCACGCACCACAGACCAGAACCATCAAAATGAAATATTTATGCCACGCGGGGTGGCCGAAGTCCCGGCTACTCATAGTGGGCTGGCTGCGCCAGCACTAGCACCTGCCGCTACTTCCACTAACACGCCCGAGTTAGTATCCGTTCCTAGAGAAGGTTCCACGACACCTCCGCATACAAATGGTCAGGAATCCGATGCCTCCACGGCAATCCCAGAACACCGTAGTAACGCTGTCGTACCTGTTATCGTGGTAGGATTGCAGTCCGTAAACATGGACAGACAACTTCCACAAATGCCTCACCAACATACCAACCGCACCGCTGGAATGGATGAAGAGGATGGCGCAGGAACGGACCTTGATGGCTTGGAACAAGCCATGTCAATGCCTTTGCATGTTCCTGAGCCTCCCGAGTTCCGCCACCACAGCTTGAACACCACCCAGCCAGAACAGAACGGCCAACCACCGACCCGTGGCCGAACGTGGCAAAGTCGTGCTGCAAATGCCATCAGGAATTTGCGACCTTCGAGGAGGAACGTAGATACCACTAGCCCGCAGCCCCAGGAGACTCCAGGTTCAAGAACGTTCTTGATTTATGTTATTGGAGGTACGTATTTACTCCGCTTTGCCAAGGGCCGTCGTCGATGATGTGCATCTATAGGGTATTACCCGCCGGATCACCAAATTATTACGGGGGATAACTTGGACTCCTTTGAAGCATTATGGTGGGTACCTTATTTTCTTGTGTTTCACAACGAGAATGCCTAAAACATGGGAATTTGCAGGGAGCTCGCTGAGCTGTTAGGTCAGGTGAAGCCTCCAACAGTGTCGAAGGAAGAGATTGAGAGGTCTGGGCTCGAAATTATCAAAGCATCGATACTGGGAGAATACGAGAAACAAGGGTGCATCGCAAGTAATTGCGTCGACAAAGTTCGTTTTTTTTTTTCAAAGAAACAGAAGCTGTAGTTAACGTCGCTCCAGTGCCTCATCTGTCTTGATGATTACAACCCAGAGGATGATATACGAGTTCTCACGTGCAAACATGCGTTCCACCAAGGTTGCGTGGATAGATGGCTGGAGACTGGCCGTAATAATTGTCCCGCATGTCGCACCAAGGTTCGTCTCCAGTGTCGTGATTGGACAGTCCGGCGCTGAACGTTGAGCAATCATGCTCTTAGGGCGTTGCTAACCAAGACGCATGACCCACCTCGCAATATCCTTTTCACATCTTCTTTTCCTAAATCTGCGCACTCACATGTCATCATTGTCCATTCCGCATCTCAGAGTCACTCCTTCGTTTATTTCCACTTTCTCAAAATTTGAAAACTAGCCAATGACCAGGCTCCGCAATTGTAGCATGTTGTTTGTGTCCACCTCGTCACCTTTTATTTTTCCCCAGCTTTTCGCACCCTTGGCCCCAACCCTGCTCAGATATATATTGGCTGCTTAGTACAGTACACTCACTCATCCACGTATAAACACGGCGCAATCACTTCATTCAGTCGATTCTTGTGTAGGGGGATCAATAGCAACAAAGGACCTTTGAATCGATAACTTATTCATGCAGTTATCTGGTGTTTTTCACTCGATAAAAACTGTAGACTGCAGTAGGTATACACGACTGCTCAAGCACGCTTCGCAGTGATTCCGGCCGCCTTAAGTTTTTCTAGCAACTGATCAACATTTTCCACCTGTAAAAAGTGAAGCCTAATAATGTTATACGAAAGGAGTGAAATACCTTGCCACCACCAACTCGCTTTGGAGGTTCAACGACCTTGATTGTTTCCAGGCGAGGAGTGAAGTCAACGCCAAGATCTGCCGAGGTTAATTTCTCAAGGGGTTTCTTCTTCGCCTTCATTATATTGGGCAAAGAGGCATATCTTGGCTCTAAGAATAAAACTCGGCGTAAATAGCCCTTACACATCAGGCGAGTGGCATCACACACCATTCAACCTAGGCACACTGGATCAGCGCACACATCCATGTCCTCCAGGACGCTCACCTGAGATCCGTGGTGACCACCAAAGGAAGCCTGCATTGCAGCTCTTCCAATCCACCATCTATTTCCCGAGTGACACGCGCCACCTTTTTTGCCGCATCCACGTCGACCTTGCTCGCAAACGTCGCCTGCGCCCACCCCATGAGCCCGGCGAGCATCTGACCGGTTTGTCCAGCGTCGTCGTCGATCGCTTGTTTACCCATGATGACGACGTCGACGCCGTCGGACTGGCGCTCGATGACCGCCTTGAGTGCCTTGGCGACGCCCAGTGGCTCGGGGGAGGGCGCGGACTCGGGAATCTCGACGTGGATGGCCGCGTCGGCGCCCATGGCGAGCGCTGTCCGCAGCGTCTCGGAAGACTTGGGGGGCCCGATGGTGACGACCTTGATCGACTTGACGGCGTCCTTGAGGCGTTCGCGTAACCGGACGGCCTCTTCCACCGCTGACGGATGTTTGTCAGAGAGGGTATGTCAGCGCCTCGTGGAGACACACCTATCTCGTCAAACGGGTTCTGTATAAAAGGGAAGGATGAACGAGACAGCGCGAGGGTTGGAGAACGCACCATCGAGTGTTTGACGTTGAGGTCGATGCCAGTCTGCTCTGGGTTGACACGGATCTTCACCGCATAGTCTACTGCGCTTGGAGCGACATCGGGGTCAGTTAAACTTGGACACATTTCATGAAAAACATTAATCACCGCTTCACTGGAACGAGGATGTTGAGCAGTCGTGCAGCGGAAGGTCTCATCCTTGGACGTCGTGGTCCGGGTTAATGTCGGAATTCGGCCGAGTTTGCTTGAACAATGTCCCGGCACATCACCGGCCCGCTCAACCAAATCGACTACGTGTGATGTGGATTCAGTGAAGTGACTAGTACATGTCGTGATATCTAATGGCTGTTTCTTGCAGCGGCCATCAACTTTGCAAACATGGAATTGGGGCGAGCGAGAAGAGCCTGAGGCGACGCATACTCGATCGGCACACCCTGTTCCATCACCAACACTTTGTCACACTCCTCCAGAATCCTGTCGTTCAGTCTGTGCATGACACTGAGAATGGTTGCTTGAGGGCAGTTCCGGCGCATGGCTTGTTGGATGAACACGTCAGCGCCGGCATCGATCGATGCGGTTGCTTCGTCCAGTAACAGGATCTTGGGGTTGCGTAGGATGGCGCTGGCGAGACATAGGAGCTGGCGCTGGCCGACCGAGTAGTTTGTCCCGTTATCCTCAATGACAGCGTCGAGCTTGGACTCTTGTGAAGAAATGAAGCCCTTCAACCCGACAAGATCGAGCGCATGCCAGAGCTCATCGTCTTGGTGCTTGCCATCGAAATCGAGAGCAGAGCGAATTGTGCCCGAGAAGATAAATGGATCTCCAGGGAAGGTTCAGACACGTGCCTGTGGAACGCAAAGTCTGTCACTCACCTTGGGGTATTACTTACATGCCACGGCGCAAAGTGGATACGCCGAGGGACTTGATATCTAGGAAGGTGAGCTTAGGAGCCCAAAGCCAATGGCACGCTTGATACATCATGCCTACCTCTGCCATCAATTTTGACCGAGCCGTTGCTGGATTCAATCATGCGGAGCAACAACGACAGAAGTGTGGACTTTCCAGAACCAGTACGCCCGACAATGAATTTGACATTGCGCAAGACCAGCTTGTCAGGGCGGGAATGGTATGCAGCATCAACATCGTGTAGAACAATCTCGCCGCGCGAGGGCCATTCCTCCTCAATAGGGTCGGAAGGAACATGTGCAGGATCTTCCTTGGGCAGTGACGTACTATAGTTCATGAGACGTTCGACAGCGTTCATCTAGGCGACCAAGTGAGTTTCTTGAGTTCGATGGACCATTATTTGAACAAACCTCGGCTTCGACATTTGCGGCACTCCTGAGGAGCAGGTTCATGATGTAGGTGAGGGTCGACGCATAGGCCAATGCGAGCACGAATTGGGTGCTATTTCCCACCACCTTGGTGTGCGCAAGCATGGATAAGGCTACTACAATGGAAGAAGACATGATCTCCAAGCGAAGGGTGACCCAGATTTCTGGATGCTTTCTCAGATATGCAGAATGGCACGAGAAGAATTCTCATACCAGCGTGCGTCCTCAAGAACGTCGGTTTGTTGCTAGCATCCAGAAGCAACCCAACCGCATTTTCAAAGTCGGCGCCGCGTCCATAAGCCATGATCGTCGGGATCCCATCAAGGGTCTCGCTGATTTTGGACTGGAGTGGACCGCGACCAGTGGACTCGAGACGCTTAAGCTCGCGGAGGGACTTGCGGTAGAACTTTAACACAAACCAATAAATGATCATCATCGGAGACACGAAGGCTAACGAGCTCATGAGCGGGGACAGTGCGTACATGTCGTGCTTGAACATACCCAGCATGATCGGTGTGCTGTAACCCAGAATGACTATCGTGGATATCAAACTTCCGATGCCCACAACCAGTTGAAAGACTTGGGGCATGAGGCGCTGATCAATGGCCTCGATGTCTTTGGAAAAGCGGTTCACGATTCGACCGATCGGCTGACTCTCGAACCACCACATGGGGGCATAAATGACACCTTGAAGGGCTTTACAGTGGAACGGGAGCTAGCACGAATACTACTCAGGAGGAGTGTTGTGTTGAGAATGGCTGCATATACGAATGAGTCCGAAATGTAGAGCGATGATGGAACGAGCTCACCGATGGTAAGAACAGAGGCGGAACCTATGCCATCGTATATGCCAATCCAAGCCTCAGCGTTCTCGTGGAAGGTGTTCTCCGTCCACCAAGTGAGCCATTGATTCAAGATGACGACACTAC
>JBBPTV010000145.1:0-41249 GCA_038094275.1 Tubosaeta brunneosetosa | reverse complement strand
ACGTCCTTCGTCCATCTTCTTTGGTTCGTACTTAGCTTGCTAGGAGAGACGCTGTGGTACCTCTTCGTGAGCGTCCGCCTCTCTTGGGTTGAGTCGAACGTCCCTCGTGGTACGTTTAGCGTTACAATAGGGAGATAAGAGAGAGGCATGGAACACGGGGTGGATCTTCCACGTTTTGGGGAGGCGGAGTTGGTAAACAATCGGAGAGAGAACCTTAGTGATTTCGAAGGGTCCTTCCCTTTTTGGAGCGAATTTCGGGTTGGCGATAGAGCACTTCAGGTTTCGGGCTTCCAACCATACCTTGTCCCCTTTGGCAAAAGGGACGAACTTTTGGCGGGTACAAGAGGCCATCACTTGTCGAGCTAGCTCGTGAGCGGCCAACGCCTCGTCTCTGGCAGCAGAGAGTTCCTTGAGACGGGATTCTATGGCAGGGATGTTGGTTTCAGAGATTACTGTGGGAAGGGCACGTGGTTCGAAGCCTAACATGAGGAAGAACGGAGATTTGTTGGTGACAGAATGAGGGCGGTGGTTGTGTGTGAATTCGGTGTGGGGAATTATTTTAGACCATGAGGTAGGGTTGTTCCCACAGAAGATTCTCAGATAGGTTTCCACTTCTTGGTTGACACGTTTGGTTTCTCCGTCGGACTGGGGGTGATATGCAGTGGATAGGGAAAGGTTGTAGTTCAGGAGTCGTCCCAGTTCTTTGGCGAATGTGAATGTGAATTGTGGTCCTCGATCAGAGATAATTTTGTCATAGAGGCCGAAACGGAGATACACTTTGTGGAAGAAAAGGGTAGTGATCCCTTCAGCGGTAGCAGTTTTCTTAGTAGGGCAAAGAATTACCCCCTTCGTAAGCCCGTGGTCGACCACGACCAACAGGGAATCGAAGTCATCAGAGAGAGGGAGGTCAGTGATCATATCACAGGATATTTGCTGGAAAGGATGCGAGGATTTGGAGGGAATGGGGGACAGGGGAGGGACAGTAGGATGGGTATTCGCCTTATTCTGTTGACAGGTAGAACATCCTTCAACGTACTTGTGAACATAAGTTGTGAGGCCGGGCCACCAGAATTCAGAGGATACCAATTGATGAGTTTTAAGATAACCTAGGTGGCCAGCCATGGAATGATCATGGGACCGTTCCAGGATGGAATGTCGAAGGGTATTGTTGGGAGGAACATAGACCCGTCCTTTATAAGTGAGGATGCCACCATCGTATTTCCAGTCAACCATCCGATGGCAGATGGCAGCTGGTAGATCAGGAGAAAGGGCGAGAACTTTGGTTTTAACAAGGGGGTCATCTGCGGAGGCAGAGGTAATATGTTGGGTGAGGGTGGCATTGACAAGATTGACAAAAAGTGACGGCGGTAGAAGGGTGACTCCCTCATTGTCGGAAGTATCAGAGGAGGGGAATAAGTCAGGTTGTCGGGATAAGGCGTCCAGACCTGCAAGAAGTTTTCCAGGAACATGGATGATTTTAAGATCAAAGTCAGCGAGATCAAGAAGCCATCTGGCTTGGCATCGGTTGAGGTTTTGGGGAGCGTGGAAGTAGAGCAAGTTTTTATGATCGGTGAAGACCTGGACTGGGAATGGGGATCTGTGGAGGTAGTGTCGCCAGGTCTTCAGGGCGTGGATGATTGCAAGGAGTTCACGATCATAGATATCGTAGTTGCGTTCAGTGGAGGAGAAGGAGGTGGACATGTAGGAGCAGGGATGCCAATCACTGTTGGAATCCATCTGAAGAAGTATCGCTCCAGAAGTGAATTTGGAAGCGTCGGTGGCGATCGCAAACGGCTTCACAGGGTCAGGTAGCTGGAGGACGGGTTTCGACAGGAAGAGTTCCTTGAGGGACTCAAAAGACTGCTGGCAAATGGGGGTCCAAGACCAAGGGTGATCCTTCTTGGTGAGATCAATAAGGGGGTGAGCTACAGAGGAGTAGTCCAGGATGAATTGGCGGTAAAAATTGGCAAAGCCCAGGAACAACCGAACTTCTTTCAGCTTAGTTGGAACAGGCCATTTCGTGATACCATCTAGCTTCACTGGGTCCATGGCGAGTTGTCCAGGTTGGACAATCATCCCGAGGTATTCCACCTCCGAAGCGGCGAATTGGCATTTCTCCAGTTTAAGATGCAGGTCGAGTTCCGTCATATGCTGGAGCACCCGTTTGGTGCGTTCTGTGTGGGTTTGTTCATCGGGGGAGAAAATCAGGAGATCATCCATATAGATGACCAGCCATCCTTCAGCGATCATGTCTCGGAACAAGTCATTCATGAATCGTTGGAAAGTCGCCGGAGAGTTGGTGAGTCCAAAGAACATCACCGTCGGTTCGTAGAGCCCTTTATGGGTGATAAAGGCGGCTTTCCACTGATGGCCATCTTTGATACGGACATTGTTGTATCCCCATCGGATGTCAAACTTGGTAAAGACCTTAGCGTCTTTGAGTTTGTCAACGAGATCAGAGATCAAGGGCAGGGGATAAGCGTCTCAAACAGTATGTTCGTTTAGGTAGCAGTAGTCTTGGCAAGGGCAAAGTTTGCCATCCTTTTTCTTGACAAAGAAGAAGGAGGAAGCCTGGGGAGAGTTCGATGGGTGGATCTTTCCAGCCTTGAGGTTTTCTTCCAAGAAGTCTTCAGTAGCCTTCCGTTCGTCCAGGGACAGGGGATAAACTTTACTGATTTTTGGAACGAAGGCGTCGTCTAGGTTGATCTCATGATCGTAGGGTCAGGATGGAGGAACATGGTCTGCCACTTCCTTGGTAAACACGGACTGGTATTTGGAGTACTCCGGTGGAAGGGTGGTCTTTGGTTTGGCCGCTTCAGCGGCCATGGCGAGCTCAGTGGCTGTGGTGAGGTGGGCGATGGTAGTGTTTGGGAGGAAGCGTGAGCCACAATGGATGATTCGATGGAGGGTATAATTATCCAAAGCCCTTTGGATGTACTGCGGTTCAGTCTCCTTGTCAAGGAAGTCATAGAGTCGTCCGTCGTAGACTGTATCTATATGGTGGTGTCAGTAGGGAGGATCAGAGGAGGGTCTGAAGAATCCATTGTGTCAACGGGAATCTTCCATAAAGAGTCGATTGAGCTCCTTGGATTCATCACAAGATTCAGAGATGGTGAGGGTTTGGTTCGCCCAGTCTATGGCAGGATTGGTGGTATGAAGCCAAGGGAGTCCTAGAATGACGTTTTCGTTCCCGCAGGACATAACATGGAAGGTGGTCCATTGGGCGATTCCTTCGATCCCGGTGAACAAGGTACAGGTGTATTTGATCCCGCCATTCTTGTTGGGAGTTTGGTCTACGTTTCGAATGGGGATGGGAAGGTCAAGTTTTGTCAAGGAGAGTTTGTGTTTTTGTACGAACTGCCAGTCTATGCAGTTCAGATCGGCCCCGCTATCTACCAGGGCTTGAGTGTCAACGGTTTTCATTGTGTGCGAGGGTTCCAGGAGTTGTAGGGCAATACGCATAGATTTCTTGGAACGAGATACAACTACAGGAGCACATGTAACTGGGGAAGCTCGCATTGTTCGAGATCCCTGATTTAAAAACCCATTTCGAGAGAAAAGCCGACTCTTTTCATAGAGGTTCCTTCTTCTTCATCGTCGTCATCATCCTCCACGTCTTTGAGACCGGGGGAAGAGTCATCATCGTCTTTGACTTGTTGGACTTTAGTGGGTTTCGAGGGGAAAGTGGGGCAGGTGCCGCTAAGGTGTCCAGATTTTCTGCAATGGAAACAGAGTCCTTCCTTACGGCATCGTTCCCTTTTCTTGGTAGTGAGTTTGGGAACTCTTGCTGCGTCAACGTCCATAGCATCAGGGTCCTTTTTGTATGCAGGAGGAGGAGTCTGCAGGTAGCTAGAGTGGGAGGGATTCTTGTTTCGTCGGGCGATTTCTTCACCACGCTCCCATTGGGTTTGGAAGGATACAGCTTTTCGGTACCAGTTGTCGATGGTGGTGGGAACAGTGTCCATTTGAAGGATTCATTTCATCAAGGGAGGGGGAATCCCAGAGGCGTAGTAATTGATTAGGACATTCTGATCAGTGATTCCCGCGATAGCGACTTGGTTTTGGAACCTAGCATTGTAGTCAGTGATGGAAGGGGCATAGTTCCCTTTCTTATCCTTGGTCATACGGGTGGTAGAGAGCCAAGCGACAGCGTTCCCAGTGGTATCATGGTGTTTGAACACCAGTTCAAACTTGGCAACAAATTCGGCGAAGGTTCTGAAGGTTTGCGCGGTCAAGGCTTGGTCTCTGAAGGTATCAGCCCAGGTTTGGGCAGACCCCTTGGTCATATAGGACAGGGCGAAGGCGATTTTCTTCAGATTGGAGTTGTAGACATCTTTGTTGACCTCTACGTAGAACTGTACTGAGCGGAGCCAGGGAATGGATTTGGAGTAATCTCCATCAAAGGAGTCAGGGACATTGAGGCGGAGTTCAGTGGGTCTAGAAGTCATCGGAGAGGACTTAGATTTCGAGGGAGTGACCGTGGTGGCAGTGGGAGCAGTTGCTGTGGCAATTGTGGGAAGAGAAATGGAGGGAGTCAACCGAGGAGGATGAGAGGCCAACTGGGGAAAAGGGGGCGGGTCGTCGTTTGGGAAAGCAGTAGAGTAGTGGAGCCGATCAGCAAGGGCTGCTATGTGTTCTTGTTCGAGAAAGTCAGCGATAGGGTCGTCAGCTTCGGGGGTTTCAGAGGTATCTTTGAAAAGACCAGGGAGTTCTTTCTCGGTTTCAGAGTCAGAGAACGTGGGAGTAGTGCTCCGTCGTTCCCAACGTGGATCAGCGGTAGTCGAGGGTGGTTCAAGGGGTCGGTCAGTCGACAACTGGGGTCGTCTGACTGGAGGGGGTCTAGAGGACGAAATGGTTGCGACTTACACGAAGGTAATCGCGAAGGGCAAGTTAGACCTTTTGTTATGCTTAGCCCAGGTAGGGTTGAGCGTAGCCTCAAGGGTCAAAGGTTCAAGGTAGTCGCTTGTCTCTGCGACGAGAACACTGCCTTTCACTGCAGTGGGATCAAAGGGGGGGGTCAAGGGTTCGAGGAGCACCTCTCGTTTAGAGGAAGGTGCAAGTTCTCTGAAAAGAGCCCAAGGGAGACTATGGAAGTTCAAGGTCAAGATTGAGGAGGTCTAACTTAGGGTACAGGGTCTGTACTCGAAGGTTTATATACTAAGTGAGACAAACAAAGGTAAACTTGGGTGAGTCATAAGTCGTAAGACAAATGAGTCATATCGTGCGAGAAAGACGGAAGAATGAGTCATGAAGGAGTAAGCCTGATGACGAGCAAATGCAATGGAGTCGGATGGGTGAGTCATCAGGGAAAAGGAATGTGTCTGTGCACACGAATGTCCAAAAGAGGAAGTCAAGAAGAGAAAAATGTAACAGCTAAAGGGCCCAAAGAAAGTTAGCTTGCACACTACAGAGGAACAATCCAAGGGCTGGAAACAAACCTTTGATAGTGACTACTTCAGATATCGAATTGTGCACTCAACTGCAATCTGAATGCTAGTCTACCAGGCATTACTACATCCACCTTTCTATTGGTGGCACCTCATGACAGACAACCATGATAAAAGAGAAAAACAACTGCACCCATTGGGATGACATCTTATCCTTGTTTGTATATGCCTTTTGCTCTATGCTAATGGACTCAATTTTAGTAATAGTGACAATATGTCCACACTACTCATCAAGACTTATCTGAAGCACCACACACCCTTGAAGCATGACAAACTCATTGGAACCCTCAATTACACAATTAAGGAGATAAGGGCAAAACTGAACAATAGTGGTAAGAGGGACCCATGCAGAACATGGCCCACTGATGTGATTGCTGTGATCTAGTGTTTGAAGAATGACTCCACAAGGACATCTCTGATGGGCCTGAGGATACAATCAAGTTTGCATTCACTGCTCACAAAGGAACTAATACCCCATCACCAAGCAACAAAGGTGATTGTCTTGCTCAATTTTGCCCTGACACAATTCTAGAGATGGAGATGCAAATAGTGTTCAAGACATCATGGGATGTTCTGTTGCAGAGGTTTGAATTGTTTAACAAGATCATGACTGACATTCCAGAGGTATTTGACTGTTGCTTGGACATGCTCACCATCTGAACATTGTGATAGATTCTTCCACATGTGTCACTTGCTTGGTCTGTTGTATTAGCTGCAAACCAGGTTTGTCTGTTGCTCGCTGTTTGTACTATCACTGATTATTGACAATGATGGACATAGATGCTTGTCAAACAAAAAGATGGTGATGATCAGATGATCCACTTGGCAAGAACAATGGGCAATGTTTTTGGATTCATCCAGGACACAGAACCTCTGAAGAAGATCAAGGCACACATCAAGATCATTGTCCTTCTGCTCCAGCAGTCAACAGAATGTAGCTACTTCATTGCTGAATACACCAAGCAAAAGCCTGTGTGTAGGTCATTATTTACCTTATTGTATCTACATACAACTGACCTCTCTTTTTAGGGATTCAGACTGCAAAATACTCACTCTTGGATATTGATGCCAGATCATGGCATATGAGCACAAGTTGTGAGAGCTTGCAACCACATTCTTAGAGGGTGCTGACCTCAAGATGGAGATTTCTGTTGCCCATATGTTGAATTCCACAGAGTGCATTGGTAGATATCATTCAATGGAACTGAGGTTGGGTGCTCACCTGCATACAGTAGGAGCCATTGACCTCAAGGACATGCCATATGTGCTTGATGCTAGCTATGTGTCAAAGTGTAAACTCCAGACATCTCTGAAGCTCCTGCATGACCAACTTCAGACATTTTTCACTTATCTTCCACTATATCCAATTCAGACTTACTCTACCTTATTCTAATATAGTTAAGCATCATGTCAATTGCATGGTGGCATTCCTACTCCCTCCAGGCATGCATTGCTGCACCTTTGTTATTTCCTTACCCAGTCCACCTATTGTTGCCTACTCCACTCCAGAGTTTTCTGAAGTTAAGTGAGTGCATGTCTTGTCACTATTTATTCCTTTGTCTTCCTCCCCTCACTTCAGTTGTGCATTGTACTTGACAGCACAGTCTGAGGTGAGGCCCCTTTCTTCACTACATTGACACCATGTATTTACCTTACTTTAGTTGGGCCTTGCTACCCCTATTTAGATGAATATAGTTGTGCATTGTACTTGACAGGATAGTCTGAGTTGGGCCTTGCTGCCCCTATTTAGCCCCTATTTAGGTACTCTAATACTATGTGCCTGAGAAGGGATATTCATCAGGGACATGTGAGTTGTTCATCCAGAAACTCTGTGAGGTTCTGAATGATCCTGCTGAGAACATGCCCCACATGTGTTTCCTCACTGGCACTACTGGATCAGGTAAATCTGCAGTAGCTCACTTGGTTGCTCAAATATACCATGATCAAAAGAGGCTAGACTCATCATATTTCTTTACTGGCACTGATGTTGCAAGGAGAAACCCGCAAAACCTGTTCAGTACCATTGCCTATGACCTCTCCAAACATGATCTGCAGTACAACTCTGCCCTATGGGAGATTATGAGGGAGGATCAAGAATTGTGTGTGTCAACATTACCCTTGGAGCAGCTGGAGCAGTTTATTGTTGAAGCTGGAGAGGGTCTCTCTGCCATTAGGCCATTGGTGATCATCATAGATGCTTTCAAAGAGAGTGGTGATCCAGCCAGTTGCCAACAACTTCCACAAGCAATATCTACTCACATTATCACTGACAACTTATTGAAACAACTTCAGAGGAGTGAAACTGTAGATGTCAACATCAGTGGCTTAGACATGAAGACTTCAATGTAGTGGAAACCTTTGCCAAGAGTGAGGGAACTCGCTCAGAGAACACACCAATGAAGGAGGAACTCCAAAGTGAACTTGACCGGGGAGAAATCCCAGCAAGCCACTCTAACTTTATATACTATTCTATGTGTATGTACATGTTGTGACCAGATCTACCAATGAGTCACTAATATGGCATACCCTAAACCCTATAGATAAGAAAGCACTGTGTTACGATTCTTTTTCTCCTTAGTTCTCTCTTTTGTTGTCAACAATGTTGACTCTTATCCTTGTCTTTTAGACTCTTTCTTCTTCATCCGAACAACATTCTCAACTGTCCTCTCGTCATCTCACCTTTCATCTTCCAATGACTCCCTTGCATTGTCATTTCTATTCCAAGGTAGATGACTCGACTCTGTAGTCACTTCTTTTGGCCTCTCTTATCTTAACACTCTCATTGGATGATTAGCTCCACAGCTGTCTCTCTCATGATGGCGATGTTTCCCCACATTCCATAGCATTCCATAGCATTCTATTCTCTCACAATCTGAATGCTTAAATACCTGATCACTTGTACAATAGTTCCTTACTCTGAATCTACGATCCTCATTGTACTTATTCTCTGTCTTCGAGCAATTCTCGAGACCTGTGTGCTCCTGTGTCATTGTTCTCGATACTCTGTCCTTGGTTTGCACTCAACTTGCTAGGAGAGACACTGTGGTACCTCTTCGTGAGCATCCGCCTCTCTTGGGTTAAGTCAAACACTCTCTTGAGTACACTTTGTGTTACACACTGCCATGCACTGCACAGAGATGAATAACACAAGGTAAAGGCATGTAAAGCTGTGGACACAGCCAAGATAAGAGAAACATGAGGCACACACAAGGTGTGGCAGAATGGAAGAATAATAAAGGTGAAACATACACAGCCTATGCACAGACTGTAATGGAAATGAAAGTGTGCATAGATCTAGATCCAAGTGTGTCAGCACTTATGACTGTTGTCTGGCTTAGACACAATGTCAAGTCAGCTCTTACTGCACAGCATGGCTGTGACCCTTGACATAACCTAGACATTAAGTTATAAAGAGAAACAGTAAAGAGAATGGAAACAAGAGAATAAAAGAAGCATGTGGCTACAAGAGGAAAGGCGGTATTGATAAGGCACAGCCTTGATAAGAGATGTGGCAGCCAATAGCAATAAGAGATTGTATGACTGGGAATGATGCATGTGATAACCATGAGTCAACCATGGTATGAGCCATAGATAAGAAATGAGTTAAGGTGAGTCATAATGTGTCATGGCTAGCATGAGACATGACATGAGGTACATCTTAAGGTATGACATCATAAATAAGGGAATGGATTCCAGACCCAGAGCATGTGATGCAAAGAAATGAAAATGAATACATGTTAAGGCAATGACCTTGTGGACATCTAACGTATTTTTGATGATGTCTAGAGCATTTCAGTGCTCTTGTACTAAGGTCAGGATATGACCCCATAACACTACCCCTCTTCTAATGGTCGGATTCCAGACAACCAGTTAAGGTGTTGATCACCATCAGAGGTAGCAAAGAGTTTTTGCATCGTTTTCATTAGAAATACCACCATAGACCATTGTCATACTTCATCAAGAAGTGGCAGCTTTCATCATCAGCCTGAAACATCATCAGGGGAATAAGATGGCACAGCCATCTGGCTTTTTGTGATTTTCAACCATTGATGAGTCAACCATCATGGTTTCATCTGTGTGAGAAAGAACATCTAACTCCAGTAACTCATCGGAGTTTCATCATCCAGGGACATCTTCTGGACAAGTGATTTTGTTGTCATAATGTGCATCAAGCACAGAAAACCTTTTCTGAAAAGAAAGGTCTTCATTGACCTAAAACATCTGCCTGTCCATCTGTGGGTGATAAGCAGTGATACTGCAATCTTTTCCGTTTTCATCAAGAAGCACCAAGCTTCAACTTCATTATGTATACTTCTTTATCAATAATCAACTGATGATACATCAACCAGCTTTCTGTTCATCTTTTATCTTTTTGTGACTTCAATCTATTATCTTTGAAGGATTAATCATCTATCCATATAGGATTCGTCAGAGAACACCATCATGTCTCCATTTGAAACATCACTATGGACATGTGTCCAGCAACATGATCTGGAATGCACATAAGACTTGTCTTGGCATTCCACCCCTATCTCCTCCAGATCATCATCTCTTCTGTAAGGGATGTTCTTTAGGCAAACATCATCTAGCACCTCATCCAGAATCTCATTCTCGTGCACCTGCTGTTCTCGTCCCTGTGCACACTGATCTTCTGGAAATGCCAATTCAATCTTGAAATCACAACAAATGGGTCATTACTTTTCTGGATGACTATAGTTCTTATACATGTCTTGCTTTCCTGAAGCATAAATCTGATGTATTTGATGCATTCAAATCTTATCTGGCTATGGCTGAATGGTCTACTGGTTCTTCTTGTATTACTCTGCATTCAGACCAAGGGGGGAATTTGTTGGGACACAGTTCCAATCACTCCTCACTTCAAGAGGCATTCAATATCAGTTGACTGTCACCAGAGAACCTCAGCAGAATGGATGTGCAGAAAGATTTAACTATACTATCCTAGAGAAGACCAATGCTATGATGCATCATGCATACCTTCCAAAGGTTTTTTGGCAGGATGCAATGGAAGCAGCAGTGTATACCCATAATCACCAACCCATCCGAAGATTGAACTGGGTGACCCCTATTTCCAGATGGGATCTCCATATAGAGAACCAGATGTTTCATCATTCTGGGTCTTCAGCTGTCATGCTTATGTTTTCATTCATAAAGAAGACCAGAAAGATAAACTTTCCCCTAAAGCCAAAGAAATGATCTTTATTGGTTATCCAATAGAAACCAAGGGATAAAGTTTCATGATGTTCAAGATCAAAAGATTGTCATTGCTAGCAGTGCCACTTTTAATGAATTCTCCTTTCTGAAGTGTTCTGAAGAGTATAATGAACCTGATCTGATACAAATCTCAAATGATGACAATAACAACTTGGAATATAAAGACAATGGATCAGATGCCTCTGAGGATGCTCAAGCCCCTATTCTAGAAGTCTATAGACCAGATTTTTGGTTCAATCCAATTATTCCAGATCTGCCACCCAATCAAGATCCACATCTGCAGCAGTTGCCGAATGATCCTCCTAATCTATCATCAAGAGAATCTACTCCTATTCCTGGACCTAGCACACCAGTGCGACCTCCTTGACCACCCCCTATGGAGCCACCACAACTCCCCAGGACATCACAAAGATAGAGAGCTCCAAGATTTGTACCAGATAATATTTATGAACAAAGAGCTCCAATTGAGATTGAGAGACTGCTCAGACAAAGGAGAGAAGATCCAGATATAGATGATGATGATGCACATCAAATGAGTGCACATTTCATTTCTGCTATGATATCCATGGCAGCACTGGTGTTTGGAGTTCCCAAGCAATACCAAGATAATTTAAACTGCCTAAGGATTAGCAACAGCAATGGCTGAATGCCCGCAGAGAAGAAATGAAATCTATGAAAAACAGGAAGGTTTGGGATCTGACAGATCTACTTCTGGGTCATAAACCTATCACAGGGAGATGGGTATTTGTCAAGAATAGCAACAGACAAACAAAGGCATGCTTTGTCACTAAGTGTTATGTTTTCTTTTTCTTGCTTTCCTTTTTGGACATTTGTGCACATGGACACATTTCTTTTCCCAGATGACTCACCCATCCGATCCCATCACATTTGCTTGTCATGAGGTTTACTCCTTTATGACTCATTCTTCTGTTTCTCTCGCACATTGTGACTTATTCGTCTTATGACTCATGACTCACCCTATGTTTACCATTGTTTGTCCTGCTTAGTATATAAACCCTCAAGCACCAACCTGTACCCTAAGTTAAACCTCCTCAATTCTGACCTTGAACTTCCATCATCCTTCTCATGTTCTTTTCAGAGAACTTATACCTTTCTCTAAACAAGAGGTGCTCATCAAATCCTTGAACCCCCTTTGATCCCACTGCACTGATAGGCAGTGTTCCCATTGCAAAGACAAGCAACTACCCAGAACCCTTAACCCTTGAGGCTACACTTGACCTTACCTGGGCCAAGTGTAAGAAAAGATCTAACTTCCCCTTTGTGATTGCCCTTGTGTAAGTCACAACCATTTCATCCTCTAGACCCCCACCAGTCAGGTGACCTTAGCTGTTGACCAACCGACCCCTTGAACACCTTTCATCTACCTCTGAACCCATTGACCCACACTGGGAATGCCAAAGCACTACTCCTAAGTTCAGTGATTCTGAAACAGAGAAAGAACTCCCTGGTCTTTTCAAAGACACCTCTGAGACCCTTGAGACCAATGACCCTATCGCTGATTTCCTTAAACAAGAACACATAGCTGCCCTTGCTGATTGACTCCATTACTCCACCACCTTTCCTAATGACAACCCACTTCCTTTTCCCCAACTAGTCTCACATCCTCCTCTATTGACATCCTCCATTTCTCTTCCCATGATCACCACAGCCACTGCTCCCCCTACCACCTTGTCTGCCCCTGTGAAATCTAAGTCAAAACCCATGACTTCTAGACCTACTGAACTCTGTCTCAACATACCAGACTCCTTCAATGGAGATTACTCTAAATCTATCCCTTGGCTTCACTCTGTACAATTCTATGTGGAGGTAAACAAAGATGTTTACAACTCTGATCTGAAGAAGATCACCTTTACTCTGTCCTATATGGCCAAAGGATCTGCCTGGACTTGGGCAGATACCTTTCAGGACCAGGCCTTGAACACACAAACCTTTGGGACTATGACTGAGTTTGTTGCAAAGTTTGAACTAGCGTTCAAACACCATAATACCATAGGAAATGCTATCACTTGGCTCTTCACTACCTGTATGACCAAAGACAAGAAAGGGAACTATGTCCCTTCTATCACCAACTACAATGCTAGGTTCCAGAACCAAGTTTCCATTGTAGGAATTGTTGACCAGAATGTCCTAATCAACTACTACACCTCTGGAATCCCCCCTCCCTTGATGAAACGGATCCTTTAGATGGATACCATTCCCACCACCATCAACAACTGGTATCAGAAAGCTGTATCCTTCTAGACTCAATGGGAGCATAGTGAAGAGATTGCCTGACAAAACAAGAACCCCTCTCACTCCAATTACTTGCAAACCTCTCCCCCTCCTTACAAGAAAGACCCTGATGCCATGGACCTTGACACTATTAAAGTGCCAAAGCTCACTACAAAGGAAAGGGAAAGATGTTGCAAGGAAGGACTCTGCTTCCGATGTAGGAAATCTGGACATCTCAGTAATGCCTGCCCCACCTTCCCCATAAAACCTACCAAAGTTCAGCAAGTCAAGGATGACAATGACTCTCCCCCTGGTCTCAAAGACATAGAGGATGATGATGACGATGAAGAGGAAGGGACCTCAGTCAAGCAGGTTGGCTTTTCTTTTGAATCAGGTTTTTAAACCAGGGACCTCAAATGATGCAAGTCTCCCCTGCTACATTTGCTCCTGTAATTGTATCTCATTCCAAGAAATCTATGTTCATTGCCTTACAACTCCTGGAACCCATGCACACAATGAGAACTGTTGACACTCAAGCCCTTGTGGACAGTGGGGTGGATCTAAACTACATAGATTGGCAGTTCATACAAAAACACAAACTCTCCACAATGAAACTTGATGTTCCCATCCCTGTTTGAAACATGGATCAAACCCCTAACAAAAATGGAGGGATCAAGAATACCTGTACTCTATTCACTGGAATTGAAGGAATCATCTAATGAACCACCTTCCATGTTATGTCTTGCGGAAGTGAGAACATCATCCTAGGATTACCCTGGCTCTGTACCACCAACCCCACCATAGACTGGGCTTCCCAAACTCTCACCATCTCTGAATCTTGTGATGAGTCCAAGGAGCTTAACCAACTCTTTATGAAAGATTCCTGACAACATAATGGGTTCTTCAGACCCTCTTCCAACTCTTCATACAAACACCACCACATAGACATGGTCTATGATGGGTGACTCTATGATTTCCTCAATAAAGAAACTGAACTGCAATACATCCAAAGAGCCCTTGACAACTGTACTCTTCACCAAATTATCCACTGTGGCTTGTGCTTCCTCCCAAATACTACTATCACCCACCTTACCATGGCTACCAAACTTGCTATGGCTGCTGAAGCAGCCAAACCAAAGACTACCCTCCCATCTGAATACTCTGAATACCAATCCGTACTCACCAAGGAAGCTGCTGACCATGTTCCTTTCCTAACCATATGATCATGAAATAAACCTTGACAACGCCTTTGTCCCCAATATCAGCAAGGTTTACCCCTTGTTCCCAGACGAGCGAAAAGCTATGGAGGACTTCTTGGAAGAGAATCTCAAAGCAGAAAAGATCCATCCATCAAACTCCCCCCAAGCCTCCTCCTTCTTCTTTGTTAAAAAGAAAGACAGCAAGCTTTGTTCCTGCCAGGATTACTGCTATCTAAATAAACATACCATTTGAGATGCATATCCTCTATCCCTGATCTCTGATCTCATTGACAAACTCAAAGATGCTAAGGTCTTCACCAAGTTCAATGTCTGATGGAGGTATAACAATGTTTGCATCAAAGATGGTCACCAATGGAAAGCCACCTTTTTCACCCATAAAGGACTCTATAAGCCAACAGTGATGTTCTTTGGACTTACCAATTCTCCAGCGACCTTTCAACAATTCATGAATGACTCCTTTTGGGACATGATCACCAAAGGATGGCTAGTTATCTATATGGATGACCTTTTGATCTTCTCCCCTGATGACCAAACCCATACTGAGCACATCAAGCAAGTACTCCATGACTAAGCTTGATCTGCATCTCAAGCTGAAAAAATGCCAATTTGCCAATTCTGAGGTGGAATACCTTGGGATGATTGTCCAACCTGGATAGCTTGCTATGGACCCTGTCAAGCTGGACAGCATTGCAAAATGACCAATCCCCATCAAGCTGAAAAAAGTACAGTCATTCCTAGGTTTTGCCAACTTCTACCGTCACTTCATCCCAGACTACTCCTTTGTTGCTTGCCCTCTCATTGACCTCACTAAAAAGAACCACCCATGGTCCTGGACCCCTGCCTGCCAACAGTCCTTTGACTCCCTGAAAGAACTCTTCCTATCAAAACCCATTCTTCAGCTACCCAATCCCACCAAACCATTTACAATCGCCACTGACACCTTGAAGTTCACATCCAGAGCCATACTCCTTCAGACCAATTCCAATAGTGACTGGCACCCTTGTTCTTATATGTCCATCTCCTTTTTATCTATGGAATGAAACTATGACATCTATGACCATGAACTCCTTGCCATCATTCACACCCTGAAAACCTGGCAACACTACCTTCATGGATCTTCTTTCCCTGTCCAAGTTTTCACCGATCATAAGAATCTTCTATACTTCTGTGCTCCCCAGAACCTTAACCAACAACAAGCCAGGTGGCTCCTTGATCTTGCCAACTTTGACCTGAAGATCATTCATGTGCCTGGAAAACTCCTTGCAGGTCCCAACACTTTATCTTGCCAACCTGATTTATTCCCCTTCTCTGATACCTCCAACAATGAGGGAGTCACACTCCTACCACCATCACTCTTTGTAAACCTTGTAGACACCACCCTCACTCACCATATTACCTCCATCTCCCTCAATGATCCTCTTGTTAAAACCAAAGTTCTTGCTCTCTTCCCTAACCTACCTACTGCCATTCACCATTGCATGGTTGACTGGAACTACAACGGTGGTGTCCTTACTTATAAGGGATGAGTCTATGTTCCCCCAGACAATGCCCTTCAACACTCTATCCTTGAACAGTCTCATGACCATGCCACTGCCAGTCACCCAGGTTATCTAAAGACTCACCAACTTGTATCCTCTGAATTCTGGTGGCCAGGCCTTGCCACCTACATGCACAAATATGTTGAGGGGTGTTCCATATGCCAACAGAACAAAGCAAATACTCATCCAACCATTCCACCCCTAACTCCAATTTCCTCCAAATCCTCACAACCTTTCCAACAGATATCCTGCAATTTGATCACAAATCTCCCTCTCTCCAATGGCTTTGATTCTTTGTTGGTCATGGTTGACCATGGGCTTATGAAGGGGGTAATTCTTTGCCCCACTAAGAAAACTGCTACTGCCAAGGGAATTACAACCCTCTTTTTCCACATGGTATACCTTCATTTTGGCCTCTACAACAAAAACATTTCTGATTGTGGACCACAATTTGCATCAGTGTTTGCCAAAGAGCTTGGACAACTCCTGAACTACGACCATTCTCTATCCACTGTGTATCACCCCCAGTCTAATGGAGAGACAGAACATATTAACCAGGAAGTGGAAACCTACCTGAGAATCTTCTGTGGAAATAACCCCACCTCATGGTCAGAAATGATCTCTCATGCTGAATTTGCACACAACCACCATCCTCATTCTATCACCAACAAATCTCCGTTCTTCCTCATGCTCAGCTTTGAACTATGCACCCTTCCCACAGTTATCTCTGAAACCAACATTCCTACAGTAGAATCTCGTCTCAAGGAACTCTCTACTGCTAGAGATGAGGCACTAGCAGCACATGAACTGGCATGACAAGTCATGGCCTCCTATACTCGTCAGAAGTTTGTCCCCTTCACCAAAGGAGACAAGGTATTGCTAGAAGCCAGGAATCTGAAACACTCTATCACCAACCCAAAGTTTGCTCTCAAAAGAGAAGGACCCTTTGAAATCATTAAGGTTCTTTCCCCAATCATTTACCAACCCCACCTTCCTAAAACCTGGAAAATTCACCCTGTGTTTCATGCTTCCATCTAGTTGATTGATGGTGAAGAAGAATGGGAGGTGGAGCGGATATTACAACATCATGGGAAACTGACAGCTTGCAAGTACCTGATCTGATGGAGAGGATACACTGCTGAGGAAGATTCTTGGCAACCTGAGTGGAACTTGAAAAATGCCAAGTCCACTCTAGATGAATATAAAAAACTCCACTCCTCTGATTTTCCTTCCCACACCCTTTCTTCTCCTACCACTCACACTTATAAAAAATAAACTCATGGCTATTAAATACCCTTATCCTCACCCAGCCTCTGTCTCTTCAATTGCTTCTTCTACTACCTTAGCTAATTCCATTTCTTCTCCTTCCTCATTGTTGGTGTCCACCTTAGTCCTTTCCCCTTCTCTAGGTGTCACAGACATTTATAATGTTCCAACCATGACCCCAGAACTCATGACCCCAGAACTTTACACCCCTGATGATTTTGAACTACCCTCATCCTTTGTCACTCCAACTCCAGAAACCCCTAGCTCTCTGACTCCTCCTCCTTTGCAACCTTGTGTTTGGCATACTTTCCTTGCCACCAAAGACAATGTCCCTGCTCCCCTACCTGTTGGATCCCTTGACCCCTCTGCTGTCCTCTCTGTCGATGTCCCCATCTATGCTCACTGGCTTTATACCACAGAACCCTTGCAGACCTATAAGACCACTCTCTTGGAGTATATTAACTATCCCTAGCTAGCCAGTCCCATAGAGCACTACATAGATCTGGACTCTCTGTTCACTGCTCTTACTTTTATCCTCCAACAAAATGAACTCCTCTCTATCATTGACCTGGGATCCCCCAGCTGGTCAAACAGTGCAGTGACTTGTGCTTGGGCTATTTAGGCTGCTATCTGTTGTTCCACTGCTGCCCTAGCCTTTCAGATAGGGTATAATGAATTTTGTGAGGATTTGTGACATTACCTTCGAGAGCTGGCCGCCTCCCAACAATGTCTGTTAGAAACCTCTCTACCACCTTCTCCTCCTCAACCAGTATCTCCTCCTATCCCACAACCTGTCCCTACTCCTCTCCCACCTGAATCTTCTTCTACCCTGTCCACTGCTAAAGAAAACACTGTCTTCTTAGCTGTCATGGCCAGAGAACATGTTAGGAGAAAAGCTATCTAAGACCATCCTCTTAGGCCCAAAGACCATAGATATTCTAGAGCTTGTTTCTCCTGCAGATGCCTGGGACATTGTCATGTTGACTTCCCTGAGTATCAATGCCCCTTCTGTCTTTGTACCTGCCCTAGTCATATCCAAGCAGATTGCCCTCAAATTGTTAGGGGAGCTGCTAAGTTTAGTCTGGGAACTTCTCCCACTCCATCTTTACCATCAACGTCTTTGAGATCCTCTACCTCATCCACCCATCATGGCCAACAAACTGCTCACATCACCACTGGAGGGAGACCTCCTTGTTGTAACTGCCAACATAGATTCTTTTTCTCCTTAGTTCTCTCTTTTGTCATCAACAATGTTGACTCTTATCCTTTTCTTTCAGACTCTTTCTTCTTCATCTGAACAACATTCTCAACTGTCCTCTCGTCATCTCACCTTTTCTCTTCCAATGACTCCCTCGCGTTGTCATTTCTATTCCAAGATAGATGACTCGACTTCACAGTCACTTCTTTTGACCTTTCTTATCTTGACACTCTTATTGGATGATTAGCTCCGCAGCTGTCTCTCTCATGACGGTGATGTTTCCCCACATTCCATAGTGTTCCATAGCATTCTATTTTCTCACAATCAGAATGCTTAAATACCTGATCGCCTGTACAATTATTCCTTACTCTGAATCTATGTGGTTCTGCATACTTCTTGGTCCTTGAGCGATTCTCGAGTCCTCTGAGTTCCTGGTCATTCGTCCTCAGTTCTAGTCAACGTCCTTTGTCCAAGATCCTCAGATCTCCTTTCCCTAAGCCCTTCACCATCAATCCACAATCCTCATCATCCTCATTCTCTGTCCTCAAGAGATTCTCAAGAGCTGCATGCTCCCGTGTCGTCATTCTCAATACTCTGTTCTTGGTTTGCACTCAACTTGCTAGGAGAGATGCTGTGGTACCTCTTCGTGAGCGTCCGCCTCTCTTGGGTTAAGTTGAACACTCTCTTGAGTACACTTCACATTACATCACCCTCCTTTTCCCATTGACCATGAAGACATCTGGGACCAGACTGCCTGGGACAACATCACCAGATCCCCCAACCAGAGATAATTATTAAAATGTCTTCATCAGAGCTTTGACTCTAGTATGGGGGTAATGTTATGTTTTCTTTTTCTTGCTTCCCTTTTTGGACATTTGTGTACATGGACACATTTCTTTTCCCTGATGACTCACCCATCTGATCCCATCACATTTGCTCGTCATCAAGTTTACTCCTTCATGACTCATTCTTCTGTTTCCCTCACACATTGTGACTTATTCATCTTATGACTTATGACTCACCCTATGTTTACCATTGTTTGTCCTGCTTAGTAGATAAACCCTTGAGCACCAACCTGTACCATAAGTTAGACCTCCTTAATCCTGACCTTGAACTTTCATTGTCCTTCTCATGCTCTTTTTAGAGAACTTGCCCCTTTCTCTAAATGAGAGGTGCTTATCGAACACTTGAACCCCCTTTGATCCCACTGCAGTGATAGGCAGTGTTCCCATCACAAAGACAAGCGACTACCCAGAACCCTTGACCCTTGAGGCTATGCTTGACCTTACCTAGGCCAAGCATAACACTAAGGGATTCACTCAAGTATATGGCATAGACTTTGAGGAAACCTTTTCTCTGGTTGCAAGATTTGAGACTGTTTGTCTCTTACTTGCACTAGCAGCTCTAGAAGATTGGGAAATCGAAGCGCTAGATATGAAGACTGTCTTCTTATTTGGAGATCTTGATGAAGAGATCTATCTCACACAACTGGAAGGTTTCATATCCAAAGGTCAAGAGACAAAGGTTTGTTGCTTGAGAAAGGCCATCTATGGTCTTAAACAAGCAGCCCTACAATGGAACAAAGCACTTCATAAATCTCTTGAAGATTTGGGCTTCAAACACACCCACTCTGATCCCAGAGTATATATCTATTCAGACAAAGGTGTTCTTGTTATCATTCTCATCTATGTGGATGATGCTTTATTTCTCTCAAACATAAGATCAGTCCTATTACAGAAGAAACAAGACTTCATGAAGAAATAGGAAAGTCGAGATCTTGGATCAGCTTCAGAATATCTTGGAATGAGGATTATCAGAGACTGAATTAAACAGACTCTGAGATTAGATCAAATCAAGTATGCTGAGAAGGTCATTGACCAGTTTGAACTGCAGAATTGCAGACCAGCATATGTTCCTCTACCATCCAGCTATAATCCACAATCATCAACAGAAGAATCAAATGCTTCACTTCAAAGTCATTATCAATCGGTCATTGGATCATTGTTATACATCATGCTCAGAACAAGTCCAGACCTTGCCTATGCTGTCATAAAGATGTCACAATTCTCAGCTAATCCTACTAAGGATCATCTTCAATGTGCATTATATGTTGTGCACTACCTAGCTAGTATCAGAGATTTATGCCTTACCTATAAAGGAGATACCAATTCTGGTTTCTTAGCATACAGTGACACAGATTGGGCTGGTGATCTAGACACTAGATGGTCTACCACTGGTTATTGTATATTCCTTGCAAATGGGATAGTCTCATGGCTATCCAGACAACAAAGGAAGGTGACCTTATCATCAACAGAAGCAGAATATGTTGGCATGACTAAGGTTGCTAAACAACTCAGTTGGATCAAATCCTTATTTAAAGAAATTGGATATGATCTACTGCCTTTCTATTTATATGTGGATAATCAAGGAGCTAGGTTCTTAGCCTCCAACCCAGCACAAGAAGGATGGACCAGCATATAGCTATCCCCTATCATTTTATTCAGGAATCTGTTTAAAAAGGATTAATTAAACTCTTCTATATTGCCACTGGAAAACAGAAGGCCAACATATTCACCAAGAATCTCACAAGAGATTGATTCTCCAAGATCAGGGACATGTTGTTCCTGAAATCATATTCCCATGTGTCATGATTGTTTTGAATGATGGGGAGTGTTGAAATGACTGAACTCTGGTACTCCAGATTGTATTCCGGAAGCATGGAAGTCAGGATTATGACAATCCAAAGGGTAACAGTCCAGAACCAGAACTCTGGATAGCAGACTAACTCAGATTGATTGTCAGTCATCTGATCAGTCACATGTGTTTTGCAATACTCATGACTAATGAGTGTGACTAATGCTATATAAGCAGATTGGTAAGCTGCTCAGTCAGCAGCATAGTCTTGAGCATAGCATCTGTTAGCATTGCAGTGTATTTGAAATACAAGGCAGTGTATTTGCAATAGGGCAGTGCAGAACAATAGGGAGGCGGTGTCAGCTGAGTGTTAATCTGACACAGCCTAGCATAGCCCAGTGCCTTATGGCAGCCTCATGCCCCATATTGCTGTGCTGTAATAGGAAATTCCCATGTGTACCTGAAACATATAAATAGTTTCATGTATTTACAGTTACAATAAGCTTTTATCTTCACTTCTTTCATCATTGTTCTATCACCCACTCTATCTAATCTCCCTGGAGATTAAATCTATACTCTCACCAAGTACTCTGCAAGTCAAGTGAGTCTCTTCACTTGGTGATTACCTTTCCCTGGCACTGCACACCAGAGGGACTAGTCAGGACTTGCCACCCTACACTGTTCCTTCACCATCAACTCTGAGCCTGCAGGTGTTGTCACCGCCATGCCAAATGTGGCTCCTCTTTCAGATGCATTAACTGATGGACAAGCCAAACAAACTGGTGATCACCCCATGAAAGGTATGTCATCTATATCTTCATATGCCTCCCTACTTATCAATCCCCTCCAGCATCCATTCTCTATGCAGGCTGCAGTCATTCAAAAGGTGCCCAATGGAATGGTTGAGTATGCTGAGCCCTGCCACCAATGCACCACCTGCAGCACTCGATGCATTGGACCCACCAACCAAATGTGTGATTCCTGCACTCAATCAAAGTGAAAGTGTGACAAGTTGAGGGGCTGAGGTGGGAAGAAGGAAAGGGCAGTAGAGGACCAACCTAGTGAGTTATCTATGTTCGTCCATGCCTATGCCCTGCTGATTCTCAGTTCAGCTCCTGCAGAAACTCAGTGCCACACAAAACACAAGAGAGTTGAAAAACCCATCATTCCCAGCAACAACAAAGATAAGGACAATTCAGTCAAAGAGATCCCACAACCCACCATCCACATTGTCTGTGCCAGACCATCTTTGGTCAAGATCACCAATGCCAAAGGGAAGGCTGTGGACCAAGGGTTGACCAATGTGGATTGCAAGGCCCTTATTCTGGAGCAGCTGAAACTTGCATGGCAATACTATGACTTCACCTGCAGGGATTTGGAGATGGCGACAGAGAACTTGGACAAGGCAATGAGGGAGTTTGAGGAGTACATGTAGTTGCATGTCATAATTAGTTTTCATCTTGTAGTAATACTCAATTTGCTTGGATTGATAAGTTAAAGTCAAGGGCTTCAAGCTTGATAAATCTATCTACAGATAATATGAACTTGAGGGGAGTCCCAATACACATATGGGCTAGTTCTGGATGTACACAAAAGATATATATGCCCTGAAAACAGGCTGGAAAAGCCATTTTGATGCAACAAGAGAAGCAACTGGATCAACCAATCAAACCTGCAGTTAACTGTATCCTGTGGGCCAACCCACTTGCATTGTGGGGTGAATACCTGCTGCTTCTGACAGGCCTATGTGTGTGAATCATCAGTGAAATGGCTGCCTTGACAGGCCACCTGTATATATCAGAATGCAGGCACCTTCAAATTATAAAGGCCCATCCACTAGCATCACCCACAGATATGTCCATCCTGCAGGCCTGTACAAATCTATCATGCCTCAGGCAACCTCTCTTTCTTAGGCCTGCATGTTTAATCACACCCCAGAGTTTAGCTGCTGTGCATATACAAGTCATGTCACATTTGGAGCATTGGTTCAAGCACAGGCCTCTATGCCTGTATTGTTGTGCAGACATCCTTTGAATCAAGGGCCCACACCATAACATCCACCCTTACTTTCTCAGACCCACACATTTAATTGCACCCCTAAGTTTAGGCACTGTGCTGGCCTGCATATGCATATTGCATTTGGATTGTTGGTGCAAGCACAGGCCTCTATGCCTGTATTGTTGTGTGGACATCCTTTAAATCAAGGGCCTACATCATAACACCCACATGGAATATATGTGTGATACCCTGGCCCTGTGGAGTTTACCTCTGCAAACTACCTGGGCCTGCCCTATTCCATCATCTGTGATATCCATCCAGGCCTCACACATACATTGTTCTGCATCTACTGCGGGCCCACAGTCTGCCCGTCCAATTTGGATGGGCAAAATGCAAGCAGGCTGACCCACTTATATCTGCCAAAAGTGACTGCAGTATGTGGGGAGCACAATGGTGCATGCATGCTCACCACCCACAAGATGACAAGAAGGATAAGGGAGCACAACAGTGCTCCCACCACTGTTACAGTCACAATATTTTCACCTTTACACTTTCATCTTTTCCTTTATCTTATCATGACAGGATCCTATCAAGGGTACAGCCATGCTATGCAGTAAGTGCTGACTTGATATGTGTTACAGCCAGACTGTGTCATAAGTGCTGACACATACCCAATCCAATCTATGACTCATTCTTTCATTTCACCGAAACATGTTTCATCCTTTAATTTCTGCTTCTTCCATTCTGCCACACCTCATGTGTGCCTCATATTTCTTATCTTGGCTGTGTCCACAGCCTTACTCATGTTTCACTCATGTTCTTCATTTCCATGCTGTGCATGGCTATGTCTCTTATCTCTAGGGTTGAGGGTATTCCCATATTGGTGACTCATTGGTAGATTTGGTCACAACATGTACATACATGTAGAATAGTATATAAAGCCAGAGCAGCTTGCTGGGATTTCTCCCCAGTCAAGTTCACTTTGGAGTTCCTTCTTCATTGGTGTGTTCTCTGAGTGAGTTCCCTCACTTCTTGGCAAAGGTTGCCACTACATTGAAGTCTTCACATCAAAGCTGTGGATGTTGACATCTACGGTTTCACTCTTTTGAAGTCGTTTCAGATACAAACATTGCTATTACAACCCCAAAAGGAACTTATGCAAGAATTGCACCCAGAAGTGGCCTAGCAGCTAAATTTATGATTGATGTTGGAGCTAGAGTCATTGACTGTGACTACCGAGAAAGCTTCAAAGTTCTTTTGTTCAATTTGTCAGAAGAAGATTTCCAAGTTAAGGAAGGTGACAGGATTGCACAATTAATCCTAGAAAAGATAGCTTGACCAGAGATTAAAGAATCTCAGGAACTTGATCAAACCCAACAGGGTGAAGCTGGTTTTGGTTCCACTGGCGGACATGGAAAATTGACAAGAAATGTCCACACGGGTACTGAAATACTCAAGGACATAAAAATTGCAAATGCAAATGACAGAAGATTCCATGAAGTAAAGGCACTGCTAGACAGTGGCACAAATGAAATGTTCATTGAAGCAATGTGTGCACGGAAATTACATCTTGATTCGAAACCACTACACACCCCCATCTCTGTGTACAACATTGATGGCTCTAAGAACAGTGCTGGAAGCATTATGCATTCTGCAGGAGTTATAATCCAATTCCAAGGTCACCATGAAAAGATCACAGCAGAGATTATGGATTTGGGCAAAAATGAAGTTGTAATAGGGTATAACTGGCTACGTCACCCTAATCCCAAAATTGATTGAAAAAGTCCAGATGACTAGATGTCCAAGAAGTTGTGGACTTCTTCAGGATAGAAGTATACATAAAGTTCAATGTGATAAAGAAGAGCAGGATGAAGCATGGACCACTTATCTTGTCCACTCTACCACTGCTAAAACAGAAGAGAAAAAGGAAACTGCAGAAGAACTTGTTCCGAAGCAGTACCATAAATGGCTAAATGTGTTTCAGAAGAAGGATTCAGAATGAATGCCAATCCAGAAACCATGGGATCATGCAATTGAGCTGAAGGAAACATTCCAGCCTAAGAAAGGCAGGCTTATCCCACTTTCACCAACAGAACAGGAAGAAGTTTCCATGTTCATTGATAATCAGTTAAGAAAGGGGTATATACATTCAAGTAAAAGTCCTCAGACAGTACCAGTATTCTTTGTTCCAAAGAAGGACAGACGCAAATAGATGGTCCAAGACTACAGGTATCTAAATGAGCACATGGTCAAAAATAATTACCCATTGCCATTGATTGGACAACTGGTGGATAAGCTCAAAGGAGCTAAACTTTTTATGAAAATGGATCTCGGATGGGGATACAACGATGTATGCATCAAAGAAGGTGATGAATAGAAAGTGGCATTTGTTTGTTTCCATGGAGCCTATGGACCCCTCATGATGTACTTCAGGCTTTGTAACTCCCCTGCCATGTTCCAAGCGATGATGAATGAAATCTTTGCGGATATGGAAGATGTTGTGGTAGTCTATATTGATGATCTTCTTATATTCACATGTACAGAAAACCAAGAGGAGCACAATAAGATCTTGAAAGAAGTTCTCCAATGGTTAGAAGAAAACAATTTATTTGTAAAACTAGAAAAATGCTTCTTCTCGCAAAAGGAAGTGGAATTCTTGGGTATGATGATTGGCCAAGATGGTATCAAGATGGATGAAGATAAAGTATCTGCCATTCTTGATTGGCCTACACCAAAGAATCTTCAAGGAGTTAGAAGTTTCCTAGGATTGGCAAACTTCTACAGACGTTTCATAAAAGATTACATGATAGTGGCCAGACCACTAAATGATTTAACAAGAAAAGATGTTCCATTTATTTGGACAGAAAAGGAACAACATGCATTTGACATGTTAAAGCGGAAGTTTACAACAGCACCAATTCTTGCATTTCCAGATAATGATGGAGAATTTCGGTTAGAAACAGATGCCTCAGATTTTGCCACTGGCATTGTTTTGTTGGAAAAACTAGAAGAAGACGAAAAATGGCACCCAGTTGCATTCTATTTGCATTCCATGTCTGACACAGAAAGAAATTACCAAGTTTTTGATAAAGAAATGTTAAGTGTCATACAGGCATTAGAGCAATGGAGGCACTACTTGGAAGGTGCAAAGAAGCAATTTGAAATTTGGAATGACCACGCTAACCTGCAATGGTTCATGCAGAAGCAAGATCTCAATCACTGCCAAGCTAGATGGGTGCAATATTTATCATGTTTCAATTTCATGTGGGTCCATAAGCCTGAAGCCACTATGACAAAAGTAGACACATTGTCATGAAGAAAAGACCATGCAGAAGGAATTGATGCTGACAATAAGGCACAATTGATGATTACCCCAGACAAAGTTAGAAGTATGCAAGTTGTCTCAATGAAGGATGATGGGGATAAAATACTGGATGACATATGAGTGTCCACCCTGAAGCTAAAGGAATCTGATGTACAACACCTTGAAGGCCTAGGGACAGAAGTTAACTTCGATGGAGTGTTTGTTAACAGAAAAGGACAAGTCTTTGTTCCTGACGATGAAGATCTGAGAAGAAGGGTCATCATGTTGCACCATGACTCAGTTGTTGCAGGACATCCAGGAAAAGAAAAGACAAGTGATCTGATCACTAGAGGTTACTATTGGTCAAATATGGCTAAAGAAGTTGAAACTTATGTTTCATATTGTTCATGATGTCAGAAAATGAAAACTGGAAATAAACTGCCAGCCAGTTTGATGAATCCTCTTGAATTGGCAAATGCACCTTGGGAAGATGTTTCAGCTGATTTCATAACAGATCTGCCAGAATCAGATGGATTTGATGCTATCCTAGTGGTAGTTGACAGATTCTCAAAGGAAGTTGAGTTTATACCCACAGATAAAACAGTTTCTGCTTTGGGAACAGCAAAACTATATTTGAAAAGAGTTTGGACAAATTATGGGCTCCCACATTCGATCATTTCAGATTGGGGACCCCAGTTTGCATCTCAAGTTATGAAAGATCTCTGTCTATGCTTAGGAATAAAACTGCAGCTTAGCACTGCTTATCACCCACAAATAGACAGGCAGACAGAGAGGGTCAACAGAGACCTTCAACAATATCTTTGAATCTTTTGTTGTGATCACCAAGAGGATTGGCAAAAGTGGCTTTCTCTTGCGCAGTTCACACATAATAACCATAAATCGTCCACAGCCAAGAAAACTCTGTTTGAAGTTACTCAGACTTATCAGCTGTGAATGGGAACAGAACCTGGCAGTTCTAAAGCCTCTACAGCAGATGTTTTTGTTGATAAAGTTCAGCAGACATTTGATGAAGTACATGCAAACTTAGGTTTGGCACAAGATAAAATGAAAAAGAATGCTGCATCACAGCGAAGTGTTGCCCCTGCCTATGCAGTTGGTGATGAAGTTTTACTTGCTATGGATAATTTGTGCTTGACATGCCAAAGTAAAAAGATGTCTGAAAAATGGCTTGGCCCATTTAAGATTGAAGAACTCATTGGCAGCAATGCTGTAAAGTTAGTTACCACAGATGATGAAAATCCATCTAGTGGTTAATGTCTTGAAAATAAAACCATTTAAAGATCACCTTTTTGGGCAACCCATTTTTGAACCCGGACTGGTGCTAGTCACCGAGGACTAAGATGAAGAATACAAAGTTGACCACATTGTTGATGCCCACCACAAAGGTCACAGTTGGGAATATCTGGTCCATTGGGCTGGGTACAATGATAGTGCTCACACTTGGCAATTGAAGAAAGATCTTTCTAATGCGCAAGCTGCCTTAGAACTCTTCCATGAATGTAATCCTTGCCTCTTTCTTCAAGAAGCCTTTACAGAGCATTTTGGTCTCTTCAATCCATATCCTGAAGTTTGGTGCACTGCTATGAATCATCTGGAATCCAACCCATAGAAGGGGGGTAGTGTTACGGTCACAATATTTTCACCTTTACACTTTCATCTTTTCCTTTATCTTATCATGACAGGATCCTATCAAGGGTACAGCCATGCTATGCAGTAAGTGCTGACTTGATACGCATTACAGCCAGACTATGCCATAAGTGCTGACTTAATATGCATTACAGCCAGACTATGCCATAAGTGCTGACACATACCCAATCTGATCTATGACTCACTTTGATTCATCTGTTCATTTCACCGAAACATGTTTCATCCTTTAATTTCTGCTTCTTCTATTCTGCCACACCTCGTGTGTGCCTCATGTTTCTTATCTTGGCTGTGTCCACAGCCTTACTCATGTTTCACTCATGTTCTTCATTTCCATGCTGTGCATGGCTATGTCTCTTATCTCTAGGATTGAGGGTATTCCCATATTAGTGACTCATCAGTAGATTTGGTCACAACATGTACATACAGTAGAACTAGTATATAAAGGCCAAGGGCTTGCCTAGGATGTCTCCCCAGTCAAGTTCACTTGGAGTATTCCTTCAAACTCCTTGTGATTTCCTCTTTTCTTGGCAAAGGTTGCCACCACTTTGACGTTTATGCCTTCTCTGGTTTGAAGTTGTTTCAACCACCAACCCGGATGACAGACGGGGGAGGGGTAACAGTGCATGGCACCCCCTCCATCCATAAGATGACGTGGAGGATAAGGGTAGCGCAATGGTGCTCCCACTACCCACCATGGGCATGGAGGCAAAACAGTGTGTAGCATGCCTACCACTCATGAGACAACACAACAGTGGCACCACTCCACAACTGGCAGGGCAAATGCAGCACCCACTACCAACAGGATGATGATAAGGGGAGGTGAAGGGATGAGACAGTATACACAAATGAGTGAGGCAAAGGCAACACAGGTGGGCCATAGAGTACAGATGATATGTATTAGATACATCCCAATATCATTTATTTTAGTTTTCTAAAACTTGAGTGAAAAAGAAAGCTACTATACTATGGAAGTCATACAGTACACTACAGCCATTATAGCACACAGTACAGCATTTACAGCACTGTCAGCACTGTCAGTGCTGTACAGCCACCATGTACTGTACAGCACTGTGACAGTACTGTGACAACACTGTACAAAAGGGGACCTCTCTGTAGCCACTGTGGCACTGTACCTAACTGTACAATGCTGTACAGTGCCAATGTGCCATACAGTTACCTTGTGTTATGCTGATGAAAAGAGGAAGATTGCCAGCTGGATTGCAATCAGGATTTGTCTATCATGTGATTGACTAGAAAAGATATGGTGGTCACTAATCTAATCCAGGATATCATCAAAGATGAGGGGATTAACATGCAATTTTCTTCAGAAGAGGTGAGGACAGTGAACAGCAAAATGGTGGAGAAGGGGGAGCTGTGATGCCTGTATTTTTGGCTCACCAGGGCATTCTAAAACATGCGTGTGCTCAACCTCATCCTATGTTGCCTGGAGGAGCAGAAGGAGCTCATCATAAGGTTGGTCATCCAACTCTATATCCAATCCACTTGTCAAGCTTTGTGTTGCAGAAGACCCCACAAGCAACATTGGTGACAGTGGAGTCAAGACAACAGGAGTGAGGGGGGAATTTTCAGATGGTAATGATGCATCAAGGTCTGTAGGATCGCTATCTTCATCATCCCATCCATCCAGGCTAATATTGCTATCATCAAGATCAATAATCTCCCCCCATTCCTGATCCTGCAACTCAAGTGTCATTTGCATAGCTCTATCCAGAGCATCTAAAATGTTTTTGTGGGAGGAGTGGTAGAGCATGGCAGGAAGGAAGCAAGATGTTACTTAGATAGAGAGTCACTTTATTGTACTCCATTGATCAGGCTATAATCACATTACAGTACATTGTAGGTTTCCACTCTCAAGTCATGCAGAATGAGTGCTATAGATATGCCAGTTATCGGAGTTCAAACAAGGCTGAAATCATATGTTCCAATGCTAGGGTTTACTAGGGTTTACTTAGGGTTTTAGCACCAAAATTTGCTTGTGTGAACTCCACTAGTGACATCTCCTCCACCTCCTACACACAGTCACCTCCATGATCAACCCACTCTTGGACCCTCACACAGCCAGTCCCATCCTTGTACCAAAAGGGAATGCTGCACTCAGCCAGCACAGCAATGACACCAAAGGCGCAGCAGGTGATACATGCTTCTTAGGTACACACACCCTTTCTGATCAGCACCCCCCATGGAGAGATGCACGACGATGCACACATCACATGGTACCTGCTGCATCACACCTCACCCACATGTTCACATGGGCCCCATCCTGGCATCCGATCTGGGCACACACCATGCCAGCACCTGTACATGGCCCCACACCTCACCCTGCAGGCCAGCCCATCACTCTGAGTATGCCACATTGCACCCATGATGCCACATCACAATGACATACAGAGATGTGTGTGTGCAGGGAGAGGACATGTCACAACATGTGTGCAGGGGTGTCAGCGCCCCTCCATCATGATGACCACTATGTGTCAATGGGGCATGTGAACAACAACAACAAGGTTGGTTGTTGACCCATGTGTTGATGGGTATGTGGCAGTTGCATGTGGATCACCTACCACATTTCATTGGCACACCACATGCAGTGACATGACAGGATGTGATGGGACACTGCCCCATCTGAATGTGAAACAATGAAAGAGAATGCACCCATGCGGTGTTGCCTGTGGACCCTGTTGGCACAGAGACATTGCCATTCTGATCCCATCAACTGCACTGGCCCTGCTGCCAAGAGGGGGAGAAAGAAAAATTGTACACATTATATTTTGTGTTCAGGTGCTTCCTTCTAAATCAGTATGAGAATGTAGGATGAAAAACGAGGGAGGAGGAATAGCTGCAAGAAAAAAAAAAAACACCAAGGGAATGAAAGAGTGAGCATAGTAACACACACACAAAAAGGATCAACATCCCTAGTCATGAAATGGTGTCACATAACAAAGACATCTAGAGTCCATTTTGTTTTTGCCCAGACAATGGAGAGCATAGTTTCTTCAAATTGATACATGAGTTGCAGATTGGATAAAGTGGATACAAAATGTGAGATTGAGTGTTGAATGCATTGGGTCATCTGAAACTGTGGCCTCTCCCTTCCCATTTTTCCCCCAACCAACACATGAAGAAAATGTATCCATCATAACTCCTCGTTCTCGCCATCTTCTGTCTTCAAGCTCATACTCTGGTTTTCAGCTATGTGAACAGCCTCAAGGAGCTCTGTCCACATCCATGTCTGCATCAGCATCCCCATCTGGATCACCCTTGGCATCTGCAGAGGACTCGTCTGATCCATGCCTCGAGTGTGAGTGTGAATAGTTTGGTGATGCAACATGTTTCAGTAATGGCAGTGCAGCTAGAAACAGTGAGATTAATTTAATCAAAGAGGAATAGCTCAAGAGGGAACCAGCATCAATAGTTTTTACCAGAACTTATCAGTCTTCGCCCCCTGTCTGTGCTTGCTCATTGATGGGGCTTGTCCTCATCTAGCTGCAACATGGCAATGACAGGCAGCGGCAAAGGTGGTTCACATTGAGAATCTGTCGCCCGAGAAGGGGAAGGTGTGAGGGGTGATGTCAGTATGCATTCACAATCGCATCTGTCCTTTGAAATGAAGGAAGGCATCTGGGTAGCATGCCTGATGAGCTGCTGCATCATCCCTGATCTGATCCCTATGCTCATGGGCATCATATCCATCCTTGTAACCTGATTCCCATGTGGAGGGACTGGGTGGGCATGTGGGACGCCCATGCCCTGACTGGCAATGTGAGACTGAGATTAATTCTGAGATTCTATCATGCCTTGTCATTCGACATGCTTTATCTTCTTTTGACACCAGTTACAGACTATGCTGGGTCCTTTGGGACCAGGTCCCCATTTCTCAACACATTTCCTGTCCTTGTACCACCCAGACATGCCACACTGCCAACAGATGTGCTGACCTTGGGTGTTCATGGGGGGCATAATGGGTCACTACTGGCAGTGCAGGGACCATCATAGGCTGAGAGGCTATGGCTGTTGGTGCAGGCAGTGGGGCTGCACTGGAAGGGAGGGGTGGAGTAGGAATGCCTGATCCATTGGGGACTGTGGATGATGTCAGCGCCATGCGAGGGGACATTAAGGGGGACATACTTTGTATGCCCGACAAATTGAATGCTAAGAGTTTGGCATGGGAGCCTGATTCAGGAGCATGGGGCTTTCATGGGTTCTATGAGCATCTGGTTGATGAAGAAAAACTTGAGTTTGGGTTCACATTTGGATGTTGTGGTTGGTGTGAATGTGAGATTGGTGGTCACAAACACACACTGTGCCATTGCAAGTTGGTGGGTGTGAAATTCTCTGCAGATGTTCACCAACCTGTTTCTGAGCCCCATTACCACTCACTGTGAACTTGGTATGGACGGCAGGCTGCAGTCATTCTTCAAGAGGTCCATAAAACACAAGGTGATGGTGTGCACTGTGGAATGATGGGTTTCAATAAGAAGATGCTTGCCACAATAGGAAAGCAGGAGACAAGTCGGGGGTCTCACAGAGTCTTTCCAACTCCTTATTCTTCTTGTCCCTGGTCTGTGCTGCAAGAGCATGGTGAGTACATCAGTCACTGATGTGTAGGAAGCTACTCACAACAAGTCAAGTCAGATCATGTTGGCTCCTCCAGTGTATTTGAACACAAATCAATCCAACTTGGCTCCCAAAACAGATTATGGTCTGCTGCGTTCCTCACTAATAGAGATATAATAGGCAGCAGTGACGATGGCAAGATTCAATCCTAGAGGCTCACAGATGGAAGAGAGGTTGGTGTGCCAATAGATGCAGGAAGTTCCATCCACACTCTTGCAGTCTCACAAGATGGCAAGTGGATTGTGACTGGAATAGAAGGTTGCCAGGTCATCGTCTGGGATGCAGACACTCATTATAAAGTGACTGAGATCCATGCACACCATAGCTGGGTGAGTGCAGTAGACATCTCACCAGATGTGACCATGATTGCAACCACATCATATGACCTTACTGCCAGTGTCTGGTCTCTTTTAACTGGTGAGAATCTCCTCAACTTTCATTGCACTAGGAACCAAATCATCTTCACAGTCAAGTTTTCTCCCAGTGGACACCTCTTTGCTGCTAGCTCTGCAGACTTATTCCAGTTGGGTGCCTATTCTCTCTGTATCTATGACAGCAAGAATGGCCAACCCTTGTTTGACATTTCCTCCATACATACCTTCTCCATTGCCTGGATGAGTAATAGCAGGAAACTCTTTGCCCTCTCTTACGAAGGCAACATTCACTATCTTGATGTGTCCTTGGGGACTATGCTCTCCAAATGGGCCATTCACAGTAACATTGAACCAAGATACATTTTCCTATCATCAAATGGCACTTTCATCACTGCCTGCACAGATTCAGCAGTCTCATTCTGGGATGTTTCTACACTCCAGCAAGTTGGCCCCATAGTTTGCCACCCTGCTTCTGTCAAGCTCATGGTCATGTTAGTAAATTATTATCTTGTCATCAGTAGGGGACAAAAGGTCTCCTTGTGGAATCTAGGTGACATCCTTTTGGGATCTGGTTTCAATGATTGTGTAAGTGGATACACTGACCGCTTAGATGCATTGTTGACTGTAAACAGATAGAGCTTGAAATTTGATGCAAGAGGGCTGGAATTCATCTTTCAGAGGTAGTCCAGTCCCTGCGCAACCTGGATCAGCACTCAGGTATGCCTACCAGTACCCTTTCTCCACTTCATGTCCAATAGACAATTCACAGGTACTGAGAATGCCATTCAACAATTCCAAGCAGCAGCTAGACTCAAGGATGGTAACATTAACATGATCATCCACTCACTGTGTTCAAATCTTTCCACTGCAAGTACATTCATCCTCACTTTTATCTCAATGTTTCTGACTTCTGTCTTCATCAGATGGTACAATAACAAATCTGGAAAAAACCATTGTGGGGCTCCACACTGAGCTTGCTAATTCACAACAAGTTCTCTATACTCATCAGCAGAGATATGAATGTGAAATGATGTATGCAGATGGCCATGTCATAGATGCTGCAAAGTCTCTTCTTGGGATCAAGAGGTCGACGAGCATGAGGATTGACATGTTGATCATGGATTGGCTTTCTGGTAGGGTTTCACCTCTGGGTTAGGAAAATGTGTTCAGATGCCACTAGGCTTTGTGAAAAAGTGGGTCATGACACTGGAAAGAACTGGGGACCAGAAACCAATGATCAAGAGACATGATGAGGCACTTGCTGCCTATGGGGCTGCACTGTCCCTTGCTCCATTCACTCTGGGCACTATCTTGACTAAATGGGTGAGTGCAGTGTTGTGCCAGGGGACAGTGGCCAATGCTCTGGATAGTTCAAACGAGGTGTGTACTACATGGCACTCTGGTCCTAAAACTTGACATGATCTTTCTCATATCACATAGTTCAAGCTTCCATGTTACATGGTTTACTGCATGATTTGTGATATCCTTGAAGAAGATGGTCAAATCACAGAAGCAATCGAGTGTTTTTGCAAGATGGAAGGTGAACTCACTCTGGATGCAAGTATTCCTGATGAGCTAGCACAGTGGACTGTTGGCAAGTTATCAGCTGGATGCTGCAGAACCTGACACAAGAATGCTATGGAATGCTATGGAAGAAGGGGATACATCACCGTCATGAGAGAGACAGCTGCAGAGCTAATCATCCAATGAGGAAGCAAAGATAAAGCAAGACAAAAGAAGCAACTGCAGAGTCAAGTCATCTACCTTAGAATAGAAATGACAACATGAGGAAGTCATGCAAGGAAGTCATTGGAAGACGAAAGGTGAGATAACAGGACGATGGTCGAGTATGTTGTTCAAAGGAAGAAGAGAGTCTGAAAGATGAGGATAAGAGCCAACATTGTTGACGGTAAAAGAGAGAACTGAAGAGAAAAAGAATCATAACATTACCCCCTTCATACCATTGAAGTGCCTATGAAGACTAAAGATCCGTAGCAAGGGGTGACCCAGTGTCATTCTCAAAGGCTTCTGGGATAAAAAGACTATCCCCATGATCCATGGGAGAAGAAGAATGTCAACGAAGAGGAAGGATGGTGCAACAATATTTGGGCTTTTTGCGACAAGGTGGGACAGAGAGGCGGCAGTTAGGAGATTGTGATAAGGCTACTTGCACGAGATACCAACAAATATCCTTCAGGAATTCTCCAAGGTTAAGGTGATGGGCTAGGATGATGAAAGCGTTGATATTGGCTAGATCCAGATATTGAGTGTCAATGGTGGAAGTTCTTCTCCAGCCAGATGGATTGGCAATCAACAGAAGTCGAAAATGACAAAGAAGTTGGCATAGAGCAGATAAGGGGGAATCAACGTCCACATAATAATCTAGGGCATGAGCGACAGATGGATCAGCCAGAAGGTGGAACAAAGTATCATGGTAGCCAACAGGAGGAGAGGAGAGTCGATGAGCGGCAAGAGGTTTGTCCACAGAGACAACACCAGCAGAGAAGTCATTGGCGTCCCAGCCAGGCGTGGCAGCAGTTGAAGAGGTTTCAGAAAAGTCCATAATGACAAGGAAGAGGAATGGGAGGAGGACGCGATGCCAGAGGATCAGATACTAGGTAGTGGTGCACGGCAGCATGCTATGGCTTTCACTGATTCGAGCTGAATGTGGATGGATGAGCAAAAGGATAATCAAGCATGTAAAAGAGAACAAGTTTGTTTGAAAGAGGAACAGTCACAGGACCAATAGAGAGAGAAAAACAAGACAAGGAAAAGAACAACAGCAGTGAAAGCAAGACAAGGTCAAAGGGTAAAGAAGAGCAGATGTAATGTTGAGAGAGGAAAGAACATATGACAACTACTTTAGCGCATGGGAGCGTTTATATGGGGAAAGAATTTTGGGGGCATAATGAAGGTTTTCTTCAGGTTTCCAGGTAGCTTCAGACCAAAAGTACCCCTTCCATGTGGTCAGGTACTGATAGTTACCAGGATGGCCTTTGTGCAATAGGATAGCCTCCACTTCAAATTCTTCTTTGTTATCTATTACTTCCGGAAGCAGTTCTGAGAAGGAGGGACCATGTGCTTCAGTTTGTTTGAATGGGGATAGAAGGGAGGTGTGGAACATGTTGTGGATTTTCTAGGAGGGAGGTAGTCTAAGGCAATAGACAAGGGGAGAAATGACTTGAGATATTTCGAAAGGTCCATGGCGTTTTGGAGCAAGTTTCCTAGAGGGATAAGAGATTTGAAGGTTAGTAGCTTCCAACCACACCTTATCTCCAACTTTCCAGGGGGAGAATGAACAGGTGGAGTGGCAAGTCATAGCTAAGTGAGCAGAGTCATGAGCAGTGAGGGCTTCTTCTCATGCCTTGAATAGGGCGATAAATCTATCAGACAGAGCAGGAATGAAAGTTTTTCCTAGGGCAGGGAATGATCAGGGTTCATATCCAAGGAGGAGAGAGAACGGAGATGACTTAGTGGAGCTATGGGGGGCGGAGTTATGATGAAATTCAGCAGTAGTGAGGAATTCCAACCAGGAGTGGGGATTGTTGGCACAGAAGATATGAAGGTAGGTCTCAAGTTCTTGATTTGTTCACTTGGTTTGGCCATCAGTCTGGGGATGATATGCAGTGGAAAGTTGAATGTCATATTGGAGGAGGTGGGCGAGTTCAAGGGCAAACACAGAGGCAAACTGTGAACCTTGATCCAAGATGATAGAATCATAAAGGCCAAAGCATTTGAACACATTTTCACAGAAAAGTTTTGCCACTTCTGTGGCATCAATGGTTTTGGTACAAGGGATGAAAATTACCCCCTTTGTAAGGCCATGGTCGACCATGACCATAATAGAGTCGAAATTAGAGGACAATGGGAGATCTGTGATGAGATCAACAGAGATTTGTTGAAAAGGCAAGGATGATGAGGATGGAATTGGATTCAGAGGAGTGACAGTCAGATGTGTGTTGACTTTGAACTGTTGACATATGGTGCAGCCTGCTATAAAATTTTTGACAAAAGTACCAAGTCCAGGCCACCAAAAGTCGCGTTCTAGGATTGCCTTTGTGCGGAATTGACCAGCATGGCCAGTGGTGGGAGAGGAATAAATACTATGGAGAAGCATGGATCAGGACGAGGGTGGAACATATAAACAGCCTTTGTAGAAGAGGTGGCCATTATCAAACAACCAGTCTTGTAACAAGGAACAAGGGAACAAAGGCATTGCGTCTTCCATGGCTTTGAGTGCACAAAGGACTAGTGGATCGGACAAGGACGATGAATGGATGTAGTTGAGGAGAGTGAGGTCAAGGGCATTGATGATAACAGGGTCTGGGAGGATGGCTGCATTGGCGTTGTCGAGGGAGGTGTCAATGGAGTCTTTTCTGGATAGGGCATTGGCTGGACCCATCTGGGTTCCAGGGGTGACTTTCCAGACGAGGTTGAAGTCAAGGAGAAAAAGGGACCAGCGGGCTTGTTGACGAGAGAGTTTTCAAGGGTCTTTGATGAAGGACAGGTTCTTGTGATCAGTGATGACTGTGACAGGGTGCAAAGTTCCAAGGAGGTATTGTTGCCACTCTTCCAGAGCAAGGATGATGGCGAGGAGTTCTTGGTCATAGATATCATAGTTTCATTCGGCAGGGGAGAAGGTTTTTGAGAAGTAAGCACAAGGGTGGAGGTCACTGTTGACATCGGCTTGGAGGAGGACTGCTCCAAAGGCAATTAGGAAGGCATCAGTCATGATGGAGAAGGGACGGGATGTGTCAGGGAGAGCGAGGACAGGGGCAGAGCAGAACTGGGTAATGAGGGATCTGAAGGCAGTTTCTTGAAGGGAAGTCCACAACCATGGTTTGTTCTTTCAGGTGAGCAGAATGAGGGGAGCAATGATGTTAGAGAAGTTGGGAATGAACTTCCAATAAAAATTAGTGAAGCCCAAGAAACTGCAGATTCCTTTGACAGATGTGGGGGGTTTCCAGTCCTTGATGGCAGCAAGTTTGATTGGGTCCATCTCGAGACGTCCTTAACCGATGATCATGCCAAGGTATTCCATCTGGGGGGTATCGAAGGAACACTTGGAGATCTTGAGTGAGAGACCATGTTCTCTGAGTCGTTGCAAGACTCAACATGTGTGATCATGGTGGAGTTCTATGTTGTCTTTGGTGTGAATGCCTAGGTCATCCATGTAGATTTTCAACCAATGTTCTGCAAGCATATCTGCAAAGATGTGGTTCATGAAAGCTTGGAATGTGGGAGGAGCGTTGTTGAAGCCGAAGAACATTATGGTGGGTTCAAAAAGTCCTAGCAGGGTGATGAAAGCCACTTTCCATTGGTCCTCTTCGCAAATTTGAATGTTGTTGTATCCCCAACATATGTTGAACTTGGTGAACACAGTTGACTCCTTCATGTCATCGATGAGATCAGAGATGAGAGGAAGGGGATACGCATTTCAGATGGTAAACAAATTGAGATAATGATAGTCTTAGCAAGGACAAAGAGAACCATCTTTCTTGGGTACAAAGAAGAAAGGGGAGGCTTGTGGGGATTTTGAGGGAACAATATGACCAGTTTTCAGATGTTCTTCGACAAAGAGGTGGCATGCCTCTTTCTCAGCAGGGTTTAACAAGTAGACTTTGGTGATTTTCGGGACAAAGGTGGGTTTAAGTTCAATGGTATGATCATAGGGTTAATGAGGAGGCAGGGTGGTGAAGGTTTTCTTGAAGAACATGTCTTCATAGTCTTGGCACCAGGTGGGAATTTCATGTTCTTGTTTGGCCATTTGTTGGGCCAGCTGGGTTGAGAGAGTTACCTTGTTGATCTCATTCCGGGGCAGACTCTCACAAAGAGGTACCACAGTGTCCCGGAATGGAGTTTCTGGGTTAATACTTACCATACCATGGATCCAATCAATGGTAGGGTTCCATTGTTTCAGCCAGGGCATATCTAGAATGATCTGTCATTTGCCGAGGGTGACAACCATGAGATCGAGTTGATAATTGAAGGAGGAGATTTGAGCATTAGCTCGGATTATGTACTTGATAGCTCCCTTTTTGTTCGGAGAACCATCCACGTTGTAGGCCATGAGGGGTTTCAGAAGACATTTGATTCCCATATGAAGGGCAGGATTGAGGCTAGGATTGATGAAATTTCCAGTCACTCCACAATCTATGAGAGCAACAGTTGTGATGGTTTTTGATCCAGCATGTAACGAATGGGTAGGTGGATGGTTCTTTGGTTGGGTAATCTGATGAATTTGTGGGGGGAGGAAGACATCAACACGTCTTCTCCAGTCAGGAAGTCTTGGACAGCATAGATGGCAAGTTCCTCATCAGAGGATTCTTCGTCAGGTTCAAGGTAGACTTTGAGCTTTTGAAGGCCTTTGGTTAGGTCCTTCCCAGAGGTGCAGAGTTTGTCTAGGTAAATGTTGAGGGCAGAGGTAGGCTTTGGAATCAAGGGTGTTTCGTAGTGGGTTTTTAGGACTTCAAGGATTGTGGTTTCATCCACTCCAGAGTTACAAAGATGATCAAGGTAGGCATCAAGCACCAAGACAGGTTCAGAGACTTTGGGCTTGGTGAGGTCTAGGTTGGCTATGGTTTCGATGGGTCTGGGGTTCAGTGAGTGGGGTGACAAGGGTTTAGTGCCAAGGCACTCAATGGCATTGTGGCCTTTCTTGCGACAATGGAAGCAGAGACTGAGTTTAGCGCATCTAATATGCTCTTCTGGGGAGAGTTTCTTGAGTTTGACGTAGGTGATGTCCATGGTTGCTAAGGGGACTAATGACTGTGGTCAAAGCAATGACAAGTTACTGGGGAATACCAGGAACTGGAGTGTTTCATCTTAGACAAGACAACAAGGGGGCAATGTTACTGGGGTTCTGGGACAAGGAGTGAATGAAGAGTTCGCTGGGGATGAAGGTTTGGGGATCCTTCCTGATCTAGGGTCGCTAGATCCTGGTGACTGTGACTGGGATGATGGGGTCAATGGCTAGGATGGTGATGACAACGATCAGTCATTTGATGGTTGATCTAGGGTGACTAGATCCTAGGGTCGATGACTGTGGCAGTGACTATGGCTGGGATGACGACGATCAATCATCCAATGGGTGTGATGGGGAGCAATCATCCAATGGGTGTGATGGGGAGCAATGACTAGGGTAACGACAATCAGTCGTTCAATGATTGCCCAAGGGCACGATGAGTGGCTTTGACTGTGACTAGGGGAGGTAGAGGATGAGGTAGGCCCTGCTCTGTAACAGGAGGGGCTAAAGGTTACACTGATTCTTTTGTAACGCTTAACATACCACAAGGGACGTTCAACTTCAACTTCAAAGAGGCGGACACTCACGAAGAGGTACCACAGCGTCTCTTCTAACTAGCTGAGTACAAACCAAGGATGGTGGATGAAGGACAACAACGTAAGTCAAGCAACAAGGACAAATAGATGCAGAGTTCTAGGATGAGGGCGAAGGATACAATGGAATCATAGACTGAGGACAAGAGGCATTAATCTTGGAGACGAGGGATGTTGACAAAGGTCGACAATGACGATGGAGACTCAGAGGACTTGAGAATCACTCAAGGACAAAGGATTGATACGTCTTATAACGTAGAATCAGTGTAAGGAGTAAAAGTACAGGGTGAGTGGTATAAGAGCATTCTAACCGTGAGAGAATGGAATGCTATGGAATATTGTGGAATATAGGGAAACATCACCATCATGAAAGAGACAGCTGCAGAGCCAATCGTCCAAAGAAAAGAGGTTTACATGAGAGATAAGCAAGCAAGTGAAGAAAGTGGAACAAGATGACAAAGAAAGGAGAAAAATCATAACAATGAGTGGGAGTGGAAAGACAGTGACTGGCTTCCCTACTATCGGTATCAGCCTGTCCACACCATCACAGAGCTGTGGACAGAACACACAGAAGGTCTGAGAGGGTGTCTTTCTATCTGAGAGCTTGGAGAGTGATGGGGGGCAAAGTGGCAATGAAATGAGGGCAGCCTGAAGACTGAGGGAGGAAGGCATGCAAAGGTAATCGGGCTCATTCAGGAACTGGCAGGCAAGCCCAACTGGAATGTGCCCTTGGCACTGAGGTTTATTAAGGAGAGGTATGAGAGTAATCCAGCCTACCTTGGCAGGGTCCATGCATTCTGTGACTACCTTCAGAGAGGGCATGGTGTGGGCTACAAGGCCATTTTGGAGGCAGCCACAAAGTACCCTTGAGTGAAGATGGGAGTTGGTAGGGTGACAGGCCTTCTGATCCAGGGCTCTTTCCAGTTCCCAGATACTTCATACATATCTCATAATACTAGTACTATACATACACGAGTTCAATGGAAGAATGGGACAGTCATCCCATAGATTGATAGAAGCTGCAATGCCAAAACCAGAGAAAAAAAAAAAAGAAAGCAAGCCAAAGAATGAAATGAAACAAATCACTTCTGGTCCTCTGCTCTTAGCCTGGACAACAGTGCCCATACTCCAGCCTTTGATGTGTGGTCCTTGCACAGGTCAATGACCT
>JBBPTV010000144.1:0-41318 GCA_038094275.1 Tubosaeta brunneosetosa | reverse complement strand
TCGTTGACGACACGTGCGGACAACAGCGCCCATGATCAGTTTAAGTTTGGAACGATAGTCGGAACGGCAACCGCAATACGAGATGGAGATTGATTTGTGGGAAGTAAAGCGCCGGAATTTCGCAATGAATCAGCGCCAATACTAATAGGCAGTAGACTCCCATGATCGTGGAGCTGGCATGGAGCCGGCTGCAACCCTTGAACTCAGTAAATCTCCCAATGTGGATGCAGAAATACTCACAACCTTCAGTCTTGACCCCACCGACTCCAGAGGTATGTGTTCAACCCGTTCAACGGCTACTGGTAGTAAGCGTGAGCGCTTGAGCACCGGCTCAATGGAACCAAATGAGCTTAATAAGCATCACTTGGAAGTGCTGGAAGCCGACGACGACGAGGCGTAATATTGTATTAAGTAATGGTCCTGCGCCATTCGCAGAGAGCTACGTGAGTCTGGTTTCAGTAGTCTTGACAGGAATTGACAGGTTTTTAGCTGCGCATAAACAGGGTTATCGAGGCATGTCACAAGAGTGGTGCACAAGTTGGTATCAGTCATTTTACTGGGTGACACATTGATGTTTATAGTACCGTCTCTTCAGCCGTTCATCCTGGGTAGGATGGCCTTTTATTCTGGTGTTATGCTGATCTGGTCAATTTGTATAGGTGTGGTGAGAACGCCAGGTTCGCCGAGCAGCTTGCAAAGGAAGGCATCATGATGTTTATTGGGCCATCGTCGAGTGCCATCATTTCGATGGGTTCCAAGAGGTTAGTACATACTTTTGACAAAACTTAGGATCTGGTGATTGAGGGAATACACTAGTGAATCCAAGAACATTATGTTTGGTGCGTTCGTCGTCGACCTCTCATAGTTTTGCTGACTATTGTGGATGAAAGCTGCGGGTGTGCCATGTGTTCCGGGATATCATGGCAGCAATTAAGACCCTGAATTTCTCTCCGTAGAGGCGGGGGAGGGGGGGGGATTGGTGCGTTTACGGGGTGCTCTTGCGTGAAGTGGACTAAGGTGTGATTTATTTGCAGGTTGATCAGAGCGATCACGGTGGAGGTAGAAAGGGCATGCACGTCGTCCCCACCTCTTCCGAGTTTGTAGATTCCCTGGAGTCTGCCAAACACGAGTCCTTGAAGGTATTTGGTGATGCAGATGTTCTTGTGGAAAATTATATTGAGCGACCGCAACATGTAGAAGACCAAGTCTTTGCGGACACGGTGGATGGAGTGGTCAGCCTCTGGGAACGAGATTGCTCTGTACAGAGACCGAACCAGAAGATCATTGAAGAGGTGAGGGTCTTGTCTGTGCCGCACTCTGCGGTTACCCGACCGCACCCAGGCACCCGCACCAGGTCTTTCCCCTGAACTCCTTACAGATTTATCCGAGAAAGCCGTCGTTGCCGTGAGAGCCGTCAACTATGTCGGTGCTGGTATGGTAGAGTTCATCTTTGACAATGATTCCCAGTGGTTTTACTTCATGGAGATGTAAGTCGCATCGTAATTCCATACTGTGAACCCAGGCTGACATTTCATGTTAGGAATACCCCGAGTACAAGTCGAACATCCTGTTACGGAAGTGACAACTGGCCCTGACCTCGTCGAGTGGCAACCTGAGGTTTTATCTCCACGTTAACATTGTCTTGCTGTCGCTTACTTGTGTGACAGGTCGCAGCCGGTAATCCACTTCCTCTCTCACAATCTTTAATCCCTCTGGTCGGACATACCTTCGAAGCACGCATTTACTCGGAGAATCTGCGAAACAATTTCCTTCCTGATTCAGGACAGCTTTTATATCAGTCTACATTAACCACGCGCGTCTTTGCACCTCCATTGCCACCTCATACAGCAGAGTCAGGTGAGCCTTCATAACGCGTACACGAAACCTCCGCCGCCATCGCGCCAGCTCTTCAGCTTGAACAAGGATTCTCTGAAAGTGCTTAAATCGGTGTGTTCTATGATCCGATGATAGCTAAGCTCGTGGTCCATGGACGAGATCGAACCGAGGCTTGAGAATGGTCAGGCGGGGACTGGAAGAGCATAACGCTTGCGGGCGATGATGCGTTTATTGAAGGGGATGTCGAAACGGGATTTATCAGGAAGCACCATTCATAGTTGTTCCTGGCCGTCTCAGATCCGACTCTCCGGAACTATTTGTGCAGGCTGCGTTATACGCTGCCCTCCGAGATCAAACGGCTCAGTCTGGCCTTCAGAGCCCGTGGTCTTCGCTTGGTGCACGTTGGTTTGGGGGAGATGTTTACGAGCGTACGGTCACACTCTCCAAAGACGATGCTTCTGCTTCTCGTGTCAACATCACACTCAAATATCCCTCTCCTGGTCACTTTGACATTAGTGTACATGGCTCTTCCCCAGCCACATTCAAGTCTGTCTCTGCGCGTCTCATCTCTCAACGACGCTCTCAGCGTTCTCGATGAATACAACTATTGTCTTGTAACCTCCACCGCCTGCATCGACATTTCCGAGCTCGATGGAACACCTCCATCTCTTTTCGGCAGATGGGACTAAAACGACACTTTCGCTACCACCATCCGCGTGGTTGTTGTCGTTGGGAGATGTCCTGGCTGCACATAGAGGTGCCCTGCGTGCACCGATGCCAAGCCTGGTCGTCGAGGTACGCGTTCCCATCCAGCGCGTCGGCAAGGGACAAGCGGTCGTTGTGTTGGAGAGCATGAAGACCGAGCACAAGGGGTGCGTGTTCACGTCCGCCAGACGATCGTCCAATGCGAGGAACAGCCATTCCGTGGCTGTTCGGCGTACTGGGGTATCATCGTGAGATGGCCAGGTAGTTCACACATTGGAAATGGCTGGTTAAGTAACCATATTTTCAACAGGGATCGTTCCCGGTGTGAGTCCCAGTAGGATGGCGGGCGAGAAGATAGTCGATCCATGGTGCGCAAGGAATAGAGAATCGAACTGAGTCTCCACAAGGCCGGGCGCGGCAGTTTGTGCACGGAAAATAAATTCCGACCCGTCTGAGTGAGACACCATTGGCGGCTTCATTCGTCGTCCTGCAAATAGTGGCATAGGAAGTTCGTGGATCCGGTCACAGTACAACTGCGTGGTCAACGGTAACAAGAGTCGAGTGAAAGTGCCCGAAAGCGATGTACCCAGCGACGGACGGCTGGATTTTATGAACGTGACGCAAACGATGTCAGTGTCTATGTATACGCAATCAGTGCAATAAATACCTCATCAACATCGACGACTGCTGCAACTCCGTTCTTCATTGTCAACCCACCTGCAAGAGTGGCTATGACGACGTCAAAGTGGGTTTTCCCACGTTTAGTTACATGGTATTCCATTCCCCCGTGACTCGTGCTCCCCCTGAAATATTAGCCTACATCTTCGAGCTTTCCATCGGGGACTCTGCCCAAGGACCATTTCGCCTTTCAAGCACTTGCAGGCGTTGGAGAGACATCGCACACTCCAATCCTCATCTCTGGACGTCCATCAACGTCCATTTCTCCTCCTTCGAAGAAAGAGATGATAGGGACGAGGTACAGAGGGTTCAACACAAGCTTGATCTACATTTAAAACGATCTGGTACCCTACCGTTATCGTTGACATACACCGACCATCGTTGGTACCGTGTACCGACGACAAGTCTCGTTTCCTTGCTGGTTGATCGACTTCGAACGCATTCGCTTCGTTGGAAGCACATCTCATTTCTTTTACTACCACCCGGCTACTTCCCTCTCCTCTGCACGTTTACGCCATGCGATCTACCCTCACTCGAACACCTGTCCATTAGCGGTGACTCGTTGGAGATACCGCGCCTGCACTTGAAATCCGCCACGAATCTCAAATCATTCTCCTACTACGGCCCTGGAAATTTACTGGACGACTTGATTGGTCTCGGCTGGGGGAGACTTGTGGAAGTTTCGTTTTACTTTCACGCAGTCCACTATTGGGTGGACTTTTCACCTGCTCAACAACTCGCCTACCTCTCCCGGTGCCAAAACATAACTACGTGCTCCTTAGGAATAGATGACCATTCCTCGTTGAGAGATGACACACGTATTGTCCTGTCTCGTCTTCAAACGCTTCGTATTCGTCTGTTGTCTCCCGGCTCAGACCCACGTTTCCTTGACCATCTCGTCCTACCCCAGCTGCAAACGCTTGAGATCGATGGAGGTTCACTCATAGACTGGTACTACCCAGCGCCGTATTGGCATTGGCAGTCCGACCTTTCAAAACTCCTGACACGCTCAGAGTGCGCCCTTCGCCACCTCTCGATCCAAGAGATCAATTTCCCTACCGACGAACTCCTGGACTGTCTCGCGCTCACACACGCGCTCACGTCATTGCGTTACATCCCCTACACACAATCACAGGACATGACGGATGTGATTTGCGCGTTGGATATGTCACAAGCTTCGCATATAGCAGGTCAGTCCTCAACCCAGGGACGTGGAGATGGGGACGATCCACTGGTGCCACAGTTACGCGGAATCATATTGGGGAGCTCTACAGAAGGACATTTAGACTCGATGATGACCATGTTTCGTTCACGCGGTGGTGCTCGTGCGCATGCAGTAGGGGTAGCCGCACTTCAACGCGTCGTGGTGGCATTTTATGTCCAAGACGCAGAAGATCCGGGGGAACAAATGGAATCGGTTACCAGGTTTCGAAAGGAGTTGAAACAATGGACGTCCGAGCTGGAGCACGAGAGGAAGAATGATGATAGGTTGGCGGTGAACGACCCTGAGGAATTGGACGCGTCTCTGGTTGTTTTTTCCCTGTCTCCGTCTTCAGGTCAGCATCTTGTCACTGCTTGGTAGCTCATTGTTCCTTGTTGGCTCAAATGATATTCACTATTGGTCGTTCGACCAGGTTCCTTCTTGCAATGCATATGTATGCAGTTCCAATCTCTGTTCGTCACATGACACAAACACGAAAGCGCATATGACGGCAAACGATGCGCTAAGAGTGGTGTTATTATTTATAACTAACAGTCCGTCCCCGAAGGTCTGCCTCTCGGATCCGTTCATCTCGTTGTCGAGTCGCATTTGAAAACAGGTATGCGATCACCTTGTTTCGCAGGTCGATGAGTGATCTTTTGCCATCAATGATGTTCGTGGCGCGGAATCAAAGGACTGGCCACTCGAAAACCAGGATGTGTCTGTGGTGAAACTTTCTCGCAGGAACAGAACATTCTAACATACACGCCAACCCGTACCCAGCCTTCCACGGTATACTCTGACGGAGCGCTGCGTTGTTGGATTTCTTGAGGCGGTATCACTTCGCGCGGTTAGCTTGAAGTTCTCGACACGATCATGGTCTTCTGTCTTGCAGAATCAGCAGCTCCAACTGCACAATGGACCGCGTTGCGCCAGAGGGCCGCGTTTCATTTGTCCACACGAGACTCCCCATCTTTGCATTGACGTCATCAGTCTTCCCGGTTGCATCTCGTCCATTTCATTGTGAGGACGGCGGTCGCTTCCACCTGGATCAGTACTGGCCCTAGGCACCTCACACGGTCGGTCGCACATGTGAACCGAAAGGGACGAGATATTCCACTCAGGTGGGTCAGCTCGCAGCACGATCACGCTCCTTCTGCCGCCTGGCGAAGCCAATGTCCAGTACTTTGCAAACGACGCGAGGATGAACCAGCTACACCCCCTCTTTTTGATCGGCACCGAGCACACCTGGCTCTCTCTCTGGCGCACCCTTCGTAGCACAGCGGCGCCAACGCCTGGGCACATCACCCGCGGCTGATCATCGATCCGATCCGACCCGCATACACGCACGACCCGAGAACACGGCGTGGGTTGTGGGCGATGTGGGCGGTGCATGCCTCGTGCGACGATGACGCACAGATAAGCGCGGGGAAGGACGTGAAGAGAACGAGGACATGACGATGCCAGGGGCGCCGTGCGTCACCCGAGCGGCACATTCGATCCACCAAGGGCCCCAAGCGGCACTCCCACCGTGTTTCAACAAGATCGACGAGGGACAGTGACCCACCTCGCTTGGGTATCGGAGGTCACGAGCACGTTTCGCCCATCGGGAAGCCGCGCGTTCCATTCGAAACAATGAAAAACATACGCATGCGGCGTTTGTGCGGGTCGTCGGTGCATACTGTACTGTCTTGATCCCATCAGCCGCACTCGTTGCGAGAACAAGAAAAATAGTACTCATGTCCAGTTCCTCCTTCTGAACCAGTGTGTGCAATCGCCAAGCGCAGTGATTGACAACAAGCCGGATGAAAGGAAGGGGCTACGATCGACGAGGGGAAGAGAGAGCGCAGTAGCACAAAAGGAATTGGATTGGCGTATACATTGGAAGCGAAATGCGATATTCGATCGAAACCGAAGTCTCTCTGGGCCCTTCCCGTTTCCGGAGCAAAGCTTGATATCAACAATCAAAGTCACTTTCCGGGGCACACAGTAGAAAAGTACAGTACCACGACAGAAACTCGGGGGCAACATGATGGCGAACATCACAGCACGTCCAGCACCCCCACATCCCGTATCATCTCGTCCAACGTCGCCGACGTTGTCTCCACCACCCGGGCCGTGATCAGACTCTCGCTCACGATCCGCTTGTATTCCGTATTCTGCCGTTTGGGTAGGAGCAAAAGCCCGCCAAAGGGCTGCCTCAGTCGAGCGAGGAATTCATAGACGCGCGTCTGCGTGTCCATCGGTGACGGAGGAGGAAGCGACTCGTCATCCACAGGAACCTCCTCCTCCAAAGTGCTTGGAACCTCAGGGACCGAACCATCCAATGAACACTCATCTAGTTCAGAGGGTTCGTGCTCTTCCCCTCTCAACTCTGTTCCACTCCCCGCAGCATGTCGGTCGAGAAGAAAGTCGATCCACGGGTGGACAAGATATAGGGATTTCACCTTGGTGAGATCTAGCCTGGTCTGTATCTCCACAGTTCCGAGCGTGGCAGCCTGTGCACGGAATGCTACCTGTGATCCACCCCGAAGTCGCGTTATATTCCTGAGCTCAAAAGCAAGGCATGGAAGTTTCATCCGTTGAACTGTGAAAGACGGTACAGGAAGCCTATTCAATGAGTCATACAGTCTTGTGACCCGCGCAAGATCGACCGAGGAACCACGAAGTCTGGCAGTGAGAATCGCCATCTCAGCGTAAGAGATGGCTGGTGGGACATGCAAGCTCAGAGGCTGGCTGAACGCCGCGATTTTGTTTGGAAGGCAGCTATTGAAGCTGCAGGATTTCCCCGTCCACGCAAGGATAGTCGCATCCCCTGAACTAGTGAGTAGTTGGGACAATAGACGCCCCAACGCTTTGTCCGCTTCCCCGTATGTGACCGGCATCGACATGGAAAATATTCCAAGTAACGAGTATGCTTCGTCCTCGACCCGTGTCGTCTGTCGAGCGGAAGCTAGACGAAGCTTCTCCCGTATGTCACTCAATCCGGGGCGAATTGCCGTCAATGAGTGCGCCGCGATACCCGTTGCTTTTTCCATCTCTGAGATGACTTCGGGCGATTCTTTGTGGTTCTTGATAGTGAGGCCCAGGTATGGCGTCCAGTTCCTGGTGTAAATCCGAACTATCCTCGCCGCATGATACTCTTGCAACGTCCATCCCCGAGAGTTCCATCTACTCCTCGTGAGAGCATCATCCACCTCTTCCGGGTCAACGTCGAACAGAAAGATGAGCGTCATCGCAGATCCTTGGTACCATTTGAACATGCTGACGAGGGCTTCCTGGAGCACAAAATGATCTGCTTTGTTGATACAACATGTATCACTCCATGCCCAGTGGAATCCTTCTTCTCGTACGATCATGCAAAACATCCGAAGCTTGTCATGGGTAGGCGTCGTCGCGAGGTTGTACACCACGACATTAATCACATGGTCATATAGAGGTTCATCGGCCTGCCAGGTGTGCGACAACGCGACATAGCGGTAGAAGTCTCCGACCACTTGCTCAATGAGACCGCGATTGATATGTGTGGTCGTGGATGCGATGAGTGAAGTGAAGGCCGGTGAAGATTCGAATGCGGCGGCCTGCTCGATCTTGTTGCAGAGACGACCAGATACGGTGTTGATGAGTATCAATGGAGAGTCCCGAATGGCGATCTGGATGAATGCACGGATCGCATTCTTCGTTTGTTCTGGCCGAATATAGTTGTGGGATTGTTCTAAGTGTAGATATGAGTAGAAGGATAACAGTATGGTAAACGCCCTCACCACAGATATTCGGATCAGGTGATCGCGCCATCTTCGTGAGCATCGCCTCAAACGCGTGTATCGCGTCGTCATTGCGTCCTATACCAAGTAGTGCGGCATACTTTCTCTCATAGCCCAATGGGGAGGATGGAGCAAGTTTGATCACCTGAACAAAGCGATTAGCATTGAGGGCTTAGACGAAATGACAAGGTTACTTGGCCCGCATCATTCAACGCATCTTCCCACTTCCCGTGTTCTGCATATGCCTTACTCCGCTTGACCAGCAGGTCTTGAGGAGCAACAGGGTTTAGAGAGAGCGCAGTCGTGTAATGGGAGATCGCCCCGTCGTACTGCTTACAGTCCACCAAGCTTGCTCCGAGGTCCGCAAGTTTACCGGCACATCCAGAAGTAAAGTCTAACAGAACGTCATGGAAAAACCAACTTGATTGTACGTACGATCACTCACCACGAGTCCAACTTCCTTGCTCGCCTTCTAATTCTTTTGCCAACTCACTAGACATTTGGCGGAAACAGGTAGCCGCATCTACTACGTGGTCGACCATGTTGAGATGTTCACATATAACCCGATACATGGCGAGTCTCGGAAGTACAAACTACCAGTCAAACGAACATCAGACATCCATGAGACATCAAGGCAAAGGAAAACTTACGCTAGTAGTAGCACCCAAGGCATCGTTCCACGAACTAGTCTTGAGTACGAGCCTTGTCCACTCCTTTGCATCACTCAACGCATCTTCTTGCAGGCCTTGACCCATATATGCGTTACTTCGCTTTACCAACAGGTCTTGAGAGTTAGCGGGATTTAGCGACAGCGCAGCGGTATATGTTGAGACGGCATCGCCATATTGTTGACCGTTCATGAAACTGTCCGCGAGTTTCTCTAGTTTGCCAGAGCATCGAGATGGAAAGTCTGAACGGGAAGCCTCATGAGAAGGAAGCCTTGATCATACACGTAATTGCTCACCGCGAGTCCAATTCCCCAGCTCGCCGTCTATTTCCTGTGCTAGCTCACCGGACATTTGGTGGAAACACGTAACTGCGTCTACCAATCGATTGGTCGTTTCGAGGTGCTCGCATAAAACCTGATAAATTGCAAGTTTTGGAGGAGTAAACTACGAGCCAAATGAACATCAGGTGAGATACCAAGGCAAATAAAATACATACACCAGTCGCGGCAGCAAATGCGTCTCCCCATGAGCCAGTAGTGAGTCTTAATCTTGCCCACTCTCGCAACAGTGGCATAGAATGTGTGTTGTGTTCTGGCGTGGAAAGACATTTCTGGATGAAATCTGGTGCGACGACGTCAAGTGGGTAGTAGAAGGGAGGTAGAACGATCACTCGCCAGAGGCCCATGTCATGGTGCGTTCGGTCATGTCATCTCGACTTGCTATCCACAGGAGAGACTCCCCAGCGTCCTTGATACGCCCTACTGCAAAGAGGGCCTCGCTGAGATGCTGTTGGATTATAATCGCGAGATTATCGAACCTCCAACCGGAGACCTGTCAACGTGATTAGTTTCGGCATGCCGCCACCTAGTAAAGCACGTACTAACGACACTATCAAGGATGGTAAATAAGAGTGGTCACCGAGTTTAGCTCGGGCATCTTCGAATGACTGGATTGCACATTCGTAATTGCCGCCCTTTACATGCGTGTTCCCGAGTAAGAGGTACATATATGCCTATCGTGAATCTCAGCGATTGGGGTCGAATGCACAGGATACTGTTCACGTGCCTGAACTGCATACAACGCCGGGTCCACCCACGCGTCAGTGATGAGATCGTCTATGCGCGAGATCGCATCGCCATGCTTTCCGGCCGAGAAGAGTACAATGGCCTGACAAGGATGAAGGCGCAGATGTGTTGTGTGCAGAATGACATACCTTGATGAGTAGAAGAAGGGAGCGGTGTTCCGACTGGAAATGGTGAAACGCAATGTCACACGCCCGACACGCCTTGTCCGTTTCACCCTTACCGGCAAGGGCCACACAATTTGCAGCGTAGCCAATGACGGATTGATACATTTTGATGGACTGGAATAGAGTCAGCGTCGTGCGGAGGAGAGGAGAACAAGAAGCACCTCTGTAGCATCGACGAGTGCGTCGTCCCATTGTCCTAAGCGTGACCGGACAAGAGCTCGACAAGCGAGTACATGGTGAGTCACACTCTCCGGCGTCGTGATTGCATTGGTGAGCAGCGCTTCTGCATTCGAAAGTTGGTCATCTTTCCATGACTCAAGGGCAGCGTCGTCGATATGGATTTCCGGATCCTACATCACCTGCGCTTAGTGCGAGCACGAGAAGGATGGGAGGACATACCGAGACCTGACCAGACGTGGGTTTTATGATGATTTTGCGGTCAGAAATTGTTGCAAGAAGCTGAGCGTCTGGAGAGAAGGCGAACGAAGCCACGTAGGCGTTCTCTGCAATGAGATTGACTTGAGCGTGTGTCGAGGTGTCGCGGAAGGTGATGGATTTCGATTGAGAATAGGCTATGAATTTCCCGTGCATCGGCAGAGCAATACACGAGGGATAATGGGTGTTGGGATCTGACCACTCCCAGACGGTCGATCCGGTAGCTGCGTCGATTTGCTTGATTTTACTGTCTCTGGATTTGACGAAGAGATGGTTGTTCGACCAGACAAGACCGCGCTGCGAATATAATCCCATCCTAACGTCGACCAGTAAGTGCCCATCATGGCTGTCCCAGACACGAACATATCCGTCAGTCACTGTTGCGATTCGGTCGCCCTTTGGAGAGAATTTGGCGGCGTAGGCGTAGTAGTGGGGTATTTGCACTTGTTTGTTCCCGGCAAGGTCCCAGACCGTGGCTGTGCTTTTCCCGGCAGAGACAAGCCGAGTCGAGTCTGGAGCGAAGTCGATGTCGGTGCAGTTCGCCTTGTCTACAAAGATTTGTTCGTGGGTTGTCGCGTCCCAAACGACGAGTTGGTTTGAACCACCCGCTGCGACGAATCTGCCATCGTTGGAGACACCGACACAGTCAGCGCTGCCATCCATGGGCATCGTCGCTACTTGTGTCCCATCGCTGACGCGCCATACTTGAACGCAGTCGTTTACACCACCGACTAGATGTGCGCCGTTCGCTGAAAAGATCGCCGCGTTTACCTCGCCACCAGCGTCAATGTCAATGTGCCCTGCCTTGGCGATGAGCACAACCTCGGTCTTATTTCGTGAGTACGCACTCGACATGAACGTTGACGAAGAGGGCAGAGGAAAAAGGTGCGTGTCTCCTCATGCCTAGCTTCTTTTGATCAGGATGCCCCGTGTTTTCGGTGTCCCTTCATTCAGGCCCATTAATCACCCACATGTTTCGTTGTTGTTCGGCACCACCACGCCTTTGCGCCACCCCATTTGGTGGTAGGCTAAAGATCTGGAGACGGTTGAAGTACCAGGGCGTAGACAGACGACAGACTCCGCGGAGGGTTTCTGGCATTGATGATTGGCTCGATGCATGAGCTTCTGCGCCACTAACACGATGCGGTCGATAAGCTAGGACAGGCAGCTACTAGTACGGAATGATGCATTCCGATAAGGCATGTGGCCACGCATACCAGGAAACAAGGACTCAACGGCTAACCGTTGTTCACCCATCCGACGTCCCCCCGCATTTGCTCCCCCTTGTGCCGCTAAAGGATGGTGAGCATGTCTGCCGAGGTGAAGGAACCTACTGACAACAAGGCGAGTCGGACCATGTTGACTCCACTGTCCCTTCGCACATATCGATCGAACTTGGCTCTCAAAACGCACTGTGTTCACTCGCCTTCCTCGTTGACGGCAACATACTAATGGGCGGCGGCAACGACGGCAAGATTCGATCCTGGGGAATGAAAGATGGAAAGGAGGTCGGAACGCCAATGGATGCAGGGAGTCCCGTTCACTCTCTTGTAGTCTCACATGACGGCAAGTGGATCGTGGCTGGAACAGAAAGTTGCCGGGTCATCGTCTGGGATGCGAACGCTCGCAACAAAGTGAGCGAGTTCAATGGTCACACAAGCTGGGTGAGCGCAGCGGACGTCTCACCAGATGCGACCAAGATCGCGACGGCATCGTATGACCTCACTGCGCGTGTCTGGTCGCTTTCGACTGGCGAGCGACTCCTCGACTTTGCTCATGGCTGGGGCCAAACTATCTTCGCAGTCAAGTTTTCGCCCAGTGGACAGCTCTTTGCTGCTAGTTCTGCAGACTTATTCCGGTCAGATGCCCATTCTTTACGAATCTGCGACAGCGAGAATGGACAACCCTTGATTGACACTCCCTCCATACGCGCCTTCTCAATCGCATGGGCGAGTGATAGCAGGAAACTCTTTGCTCTGTCTTACGACGGCAACATTCACTGTCTTGACGCGTCCTCTGGGACTACGCTCTTCAAATGGGCCATCCACAGTAACATCGAACCGAGATACATCTCTCTGTCACCAAATGGCACTTTCATCGCTGCCTGCGCGGATTCAGCAGTCTCGTTCTGGGATGCTTTTACATTACAACAGATCGGCCCTGTCTTTCACCATCCTGCTTCTGTTGAACTCATGGCCATGTCGGTAAATTATCATCTTGTGGTCGGTGGGGGACAAAAGCTCTCCTCGTGGGATCTAGGTGATATCCCTTCAGGACCCTGTGTAGATGATCGTGTAAGTGGATGTACCGGTGTCGGACACGACTTAGACATTTTGTCGACTGTAACAGACAAAGCTCGAAATTCGATGCAAAAGGGCCGAGATTCATCTTTCTGAGACGGTCCAGTCTCTGCGTAACCTGGACGAGCGCTCAGGTATGCTTACTAGTGCCCATTCTCTACGTTACGTCTAACGAACAACATTTTCGCAGGTGCTGAGAATGCCATTCAACAGTTCCAGGCCGTGGCTAGACTAAGGGACGATAACATAAATGCGATCATCGCCTCACTACACTCAGACCTTTTCACAACGAGTGCGTTCAATCTCGCTTTCATCTCAGTGTTTCTGACCTATCCGAGATGGCACGATAACAAATCTAGAAAAGGTCATTTTGGGACTCCGTACTGAGCTTGTTAATTCGCAACAGAATTCTGATGTCCTCGCCGAGATTCTCCGTGCCCATCAACAGAGATACGAATGCGAAATGGCGTATGCAGACGGTCGTGTCATAGATGCTGCAAAGCTACTTCTCAGGATCAAGGGGTCGACGAGCGTAAAAAGAGACGAGGCGATCATGGATTGGCTCTCCGGTAGGTTTCGTTGCTGGGTTAGGAAAACGCATTCAGATGCTACTAGGCTTTACGAAAAAGTGTATCGTAACACTGGAAAGAATTGGGGATGAGAAATCAGTGGTCAAGAGACACGACGAGGCACTCGCTGCCTACACCTTTGCACTGACCCTCGCTCCGTCGACTCCAGGCGCTCTCCTGACTAAATGGGTGAGCGCAACGTTACTTCACGGGACGGTGGTCGATGCTCTGGATGGTTCACACGAGGTATATACTACGTGACGTTCTGGTCCTGAAAGTTGACATGACCTTTGTTGTCTCACATAGTTCGAGATTCCGTACTATGCTGTTTACTGCACGATATGTGACATCTTTGAAGAGGACGGTCGAATCGCAGAAGCAGTCGAGTATTTTCGCCAGATGCACAGTGAACTCGCTCTGGATGGAAGTATTCCTGACGAGCTAGCGCAGTGGACACTCGGCAAGTGATCATCGAGTGGATGCTGCGGTACCTGATTCGATTGTGTTGTAGATTTCCAGCGACGACGCACGATAGTCCTAGGGGATGATGGGCGTGTGGACAGTCTGTAAGTGCCAGGCGTCATCGGTAAGTCGTCGCGGTGTAATGGTACTGGCTTGATTATCTCGATGCAAATTTTCAGTGATGCATACAGTGACGGACCGGAGTGGGGGAACTCAAGGAGGGTGAGAGGCGAGGTAGTAGGATGCATAGTTAGTTATCAGACTATAAGGCGTGTAAGAGCGTGTAAGCCTAGCTCGCTGTGCATCGTTGTGCTAATACTGGTCGAATATGATTGGTCCGCGTATTACCGATTCACGTGTGGCCCCGCTCCTGTTGTTCTTGCCCTTCACCTACCAAGGTACCCATCCTTCTCAACGAATCTAATCATGTATGTGTCTTTCGATCTTAGCTAGTGGCGTTATGCTAATACTGCGCTGAAGGACCAAAATGGTCGTTATCAAAGGTGCGTTTCCAGCCCAGGAACCATTGTCTGTCGCATGCGAGTCAGATTTCTCTCAGATATCGAATTGTGCACTCAACTGCAACCTGATCGCTCGCCTGCGAGTAACTACTACATCCACATTTCCATCGGTGGCACCTCACAACGGACGGCCGCAGCAAAAGAGAAAAACAATCACATCCATTGGGATGAAATCTTGTCCTTGTTCGTACATCCCTTTTGCTCTATGCTAATGGGCTCAATTTCATCAGAACTGGTGACGATACGTCTACACTACTCATCAAGGCTTTCTTGAAGCACCATGTACCATTGAAGCATGACGAACTCATCGGAACTCTCGTCTACACGATCGGCGAGATAAGGGGAAAACTGAACGATGGCGGTAAGGGGGACCCATGTAGGACATTGTCTGCTGATGCGATCGTTGCGATCATAGTGTTCGAAGAAGATCTTCGCAAGGATACTTCCGATGGGGCCGGCGACAAAATCAAGTTTGCTTTCGCCGCTCACGAAGGAGCTAATCAAGGTGAGCTGCAATCTACCAATCTATCGTCAAGCGATGAAGGCGATTTTCCTTGCTCAATTTCGCCCTGACGCAATCCTAGGGACGGAGACGCAGGCGGCATTGGAGACGTCATGGGGCGTGCTGTTGGAAAGGTTTGAATCGTTTAACGAGATCGTGACCGACATTCCAGAGGTATTTGATTGTCGTTTGGGTATGCTCACCGTCTGAACGTTGTGATAGATTCTTCCACATGCGTCGCTCGCTTGGTCTGTTATATTAACTACGAACCAGGTTCGTCTGTGCCCTTTGTACTATCGCTGATCGTTGACAGTGACGCATGTAGATGGTCATCAAACACAAGAATGGCGACGATCAGATGATCCACTTGGCAAGAATCATGGGAAATGTCTTTGGGTTCGTCCAGGACCCGGAGGCTTTGAAGAAAATCAAGACACACATCAAGACCATTATCCTTCTCCTCCAGCAGTCGACGGAGTGCAGCTACTTTCTCACTGAATACACGAAGCGAAAGACCTTACGTTGGTTGTCACTTTACTCATGACGTTCACGACTGACCTCTCTTTCCAGGGACACAGTCTGGAAAATACTTACTCGCCGATATTGACACCAGGATCACGGCGTATGAGCACAAGTTGGTGGAGCTCGCGACTGCATTCTCAGAGGGCGTTGATCTCGAGACGGAGATTTCCGTTGCCCGTAGGTCGGATCCCGCAGAACACATTAGTACGCGTCGTTCAATGGAACCGAGGTTAGATGCTCACCTGCACACAGCGGAAGCTATCGATCTGAAGGACATGTCGTATGCGATGGGTGCTAGCTATGTGCCAGAGAAAAGGTGTTTGCCAGGGATGCGCGAGTTGTTCATCCAGGAGCTCTGCGAGGTTCTAAATGATCCTACCGAGGATGCACCCCACGTGTGTTTCCTCACTGGCGCCGCTGGATCGGGTAAATCTGCAGTCGCTCACTCGGTCGCTCAAATATACCATGATCAAAAGAGGCTAGGCTCGTCTTATTTCTTTTCTAGCACCGACGTCGCGAGGAGAAATCCGCAAAACCTCTTTAGCACTATCGCCCGTGACCTCTCCGAACACGATCCGCAGTACAAGTCTGCCCTGTGGGAGATTGTGAAGGACGATCAAGAACTGTGTGCGTCGATATCACCTTCGGAGCAGTTGGAGCGGTTCATCGTCGAAGCCGGAGAGCACCTTGGCACCGTTGGGCCGTTGGTCATCGTCATAGATGCTCTCGACGAAAGCGGTGATCAAGCCAGTCGCCGACGGCTTCTACAAGCCATATCTACTCACATCATCACCGACAACTTCCAGCCAACGAACCTTCGATTTCTGATCACGGCTCGCCCGGAGAGTGACATCCTTGCTGCGTTTCCAACTAGCCGCTTCGTGACCCATAGAGATATGGGTGAGATACCCAAGGAGATGGTCGATAGGGATATAGAGAAGTTCATCCGTTATTCCCTTGACCAGTACCCCGAGCTCGAATCGTCTTGGCCTGACGGGGAATGGTGCCGCCTTCTCGTCCGTCATTCGGAACACCTCTTCCAGTGGGCTGCCACTGCGTGTCGCTTTGTTCAAGGGATTGGCATAGCTCGGCTGAACCCCCGCAAGCGACTCGGTTTACTTTTGCAAGGTGGTGCCCATGGCCCTGTTTGCCCTCTAGATGCGATGTACCGGAGCATATTAACACAACTGTTCATGTCTGACAGGGATCAGCAGTCCTTTCGGGATGTGATGGGTATCATACTTGTGCTTCCAGAACCTCTCTCCATTAACTCACTCTGTGCTGTCTTTGACTCTGATGGCAATTTGCATATGTGGAACATTGTCAAGGTTATGGGGTCACTTCTGGAAGGGGTGCTTGATGAAAACAAGCCTATCTGTTCATTCCACACGTCATTCCATGATTTCTTGCTTGATGGGAACCGCAGTTCAAATTTCCATGTCAATCTGCACTGCAGTGCTCTGCCTATTGGACGAGCATTATTATGTTGCATGCAAAAGATGCTCCAATTCAACATTTGCAATCTGAAGGACCCTTGGGTTTCTAATGCTGATGTGATTGACATATCTGGTAGAGTGAACAAGGCCATCCCCCCCTTTCTCTCCTATGCATGTGAATACTGGATGGACCATCTGCAGCATGCAGATCCTACACCAAGGTTGCTAGAAGAAGTGAGCTGCTTCTTCAAGAACAACTTTGTCTACTGGCTTGAAGCTATAAGCCTTCTCTCCCATACATCATCATCCCCCATTCTATCTGCCATGGAGACATGTACCATGTTGAAGACTTGGGCCAAGGTGAGATAAAGTTAGTTATCAGGGAACAGTTCTAAGCAGGCTTGGTGCTAGGACCATGATATTGCTGCATTGGCCTCAGAAGCATTGCAATTCATACAGACATTTGCACCTGTGCTCTGTGTATCCACCCCTCACCTATATCTATCAGCCATTCCTCAGACACCTTCTAGCTCTCCATTATGCAAACTCTGGGATAGTCATCTACAAAAGGATATATCAATGATTTGTAGAGATTTACCTAGATGGCCAGCTGATTTCCTTTATCTGCATGAACACACTTCTTCTGTCAAAGCTGTTGCCTATTCCCCAGATGGTAAACATATTGTCTCTGGCTCAGATGACAAGACTATCAGGGTTTGGAATTCAACCACTGGGGAGTGCATGGCAGGTCCATTCCAGAAACACACACACTCTGTTGACTCTGTTGCCTATTCCCCAGATGGCAAACATATTGTGTCTGGCTCTGCAGATCAGACTGTTAGGGTTTGGGATGCAACCACTGGGGAATGTGTGGCAGGTCCATTCCAGGGACATGTACCTGTCCGCTCTGTTGCATATTCTCCAGATGGTAAACATATTGTCTCTGGTTCTTACTATGATGGTACTATCAGGGTTTGGAATGCAACCAGTGGGGAGTGTGTGGCAGGTCCATTTCAAGGATCTCATCTCTACTCTATTACCTGTTCCCCAGATGGCAAACATATTGTCTCTGGCACTGAGAGCAGCATCATCAGGGTTTTGAATTCAACCACTGGGGAGTGTGTGGGGCCTCCACTTGAAGGACACACTGCTTTTGTCTCTTCTGTTACCTATTCTCCAGATGGCAAACATATTATTTCTGGCTCTTGTGACAAGACCATCAGGGTTTGGAATGCAGTCACTGGGGAGTGCATGGTGGGTCCATTTCAGGGACACACTTCTTCTGTCACCTCTGTTGCCTATTCACCAGATGGCAAACACATTGTCTCTGGCTCTTATGACAAGACTATTAGGGTTTGGAATGGAACTACTGGGGAATGTATAGCAGGTCCATTCCAGGGACATACTTCTTATGTCAACTCTGTTGCCTATTCCCCAGATGGCAAACATATTGTCTCTGGCTCTGAAGACAACACCATCAGGGTTTGGAATGCAACCACTGACCAGTCTGTGCCAGGTCCATTTCAAGGACACAGAGATCGTGTTTGCTCTATTGCCTATTCCCCAGATGGCAAACATATTGTCTCTGGCTCTTATGACAACACCATCAGGGTTTGGGATATAACCACTAGGCAGTGTGTGGCAGGTCCATTCCAGGGCCACAGAGGTGTTATCTACTCTGTTGCCTATTCTTCAGATGGAAAACATATTGTCTCTGGCTCTTCAGACTATACCATCAGGGTTTGGAATGGAACCACTGGGCAGTGTGTGGCAGGTCCATTCCAGGGACACACTTCCTATGTGTTATCTGTTGTCTATTCTGCAGATGGAAAACATATTGTCTCTGGCTCTGCAGATCGCACCATTAGGATTTGGAATGAAACCACTGGGCAGTGTGTGGTAGATCCACTTCTGGGACACTCAAATATGGTCAACTCTGTTTCCTATTCACCAGATGGTAAACATATTGTCTCTGGCTCTGATGATGGGACCATCAGAGTTTGGAATGGAACTACTGGGCAATATGTGGCAGGTCCATTTCAGGGACACACATATCGCATTAAGTCTGTTGCTTATTCCCCAGATGGCAAACATATTGTCTCTGGCTCTGCAGACAAGACCATTAGAATTTGGAATGCAACCACTGGCAAATGTGTGGCTGGTCCATTTCAGGGACACACAGATAACATCAACTCTGTTGCTTATTCCCCAGATGGCAAACATATTGTCTCTGGCTCAGATGACAAGACCATTAGGATCTGGAATGCAACCACTGGGCAGTGTTTGGGAGGTTCATTTCTAAGACATAGTTTTCCTATCCACTCCATTGCCTATTCTTCAGATGGAAAGTATATTGCCTTTGGTTCTGTTCTTACTGTGTGTGAAGTTCAAAGACTTTTTGCTTCCCCTGGTGTCACTATGGAAAATGGCTGGATGAAATTCTTTGACAATACCCTCTTGGGCTGGGGCACCTCTTGGAATAGAGATTCCTTAAAATTTCCCATTTATCATTCTTCTGGATCTTTGAGTGGTGACCAAGTTGGCATGAATATGTCTCCCATTGAAAAGACTTGGATTGCTTGCTGGAAATAATTTCTACATTTATTCAGAGTTTTCATAATCTGTACTATATGTCTTGTTTACTCTGTACTTCAAATACATTGCTTGCTATTTATAATAAAGTGCATTGGTCTTAAAAATTAAATTTGATAATAGTGCACAATAAAGTACAACTATGGCTTACATAACAAAATATTCATGTATTTATTCAGCTCCAAAATTTCTACCTGTTTTAACCCAACATGTACAGTATAAGATGAAATGCATGGAAACAACTTGAATTTCATATCACTTGTATATAGCTTTGGATTTGCAAATGACCTTCTCTCACTATTGTACAAAATTAAGACCCAAATTCTCCTTTCATAGTTGGAAAATTATATGAGGGACTATTTACTATTCTTAGATTTTGTATCACACCTTAAGTTCACCTACTACAAACTCTTTTTCAATATATTCTGAAGTCCTATTCATAGATGTAGTAAATGTGAAAACCCTTGAATTTACACCAGAAAGGACATTAGTGATATTTACACTACAAATTTTTGTACATTAAAAAGCTGTGGATTCATCTATGGTTTTTTCAACAGTCAGTTTTCCTCAAGATGTTGCATCCTGATGTACAGTATTGTGTAATTCTGTCATATCCCAGATTCCACACCAAGTACAACTCTGGAACTCTGCTTACCTAACCTGTTACATTTTCTTTTCCTTGCTTCTCCTTTTGGGCATTCATGTACATGGACATATCTTGTTTCCCTGATGACTCATCCATCTGATCCCATCACATTTACTCATCATCAGGCTTACTCCTTCATGACTCATTCTTCCATTTCTCTCACACTTTGTGATTTATTCCCTTTACCATCAATGGCTCACCTATGTTTACCTTTGTTTGTTCCATTCAGTATATAAACCCTTGAGTATCTACCTTGTATCCCAAGTTAAACCTTCTCAATCTTGACCTTGAACTTCCATTGTCCCCCTCATGCTCCTTACAGAAAACTTGCACCTTCCTCTAAATGAGAGGTGCTCCTCAAACCCTTGACCTCCTTTGATCCCACTGCAGTGAAAGGCAGTGTTCTTGTTGCAGAGACAAGCAACTACCTTGAACTCTTGACCCTTGAGGCTATGCTCAACCTTACCTGGGCCAAGCATAACAAAAGGTCTAACATGCAAGTTGCCCTTTGTGATTACCCTTCTGTAAGTTGCAACCATTTTGTCCTCTAGACCCCCTCCTGTCAGGTGACCTCAGTTGTTGACTGATCAATGCCTTGAACACCTCTCATCCACCTCTGAACCTGTTGACCCATGTTGGGAATGGCAAAGTACCACTCCTAAATTCAGTGACTCTGAGACAGAGAAAGAACTCCCTGGTCTTTTTGAAGACACCTCTGAAATCCCTGAGACTGATGACCCTATTGCCCACTTCCTTGAACAGGAACACATTGCTGCTCTTGCTGACTGGCTCTACCACTCCACTGCCTTTCCTGACAATGACCCACTCCCTTTTCCCCAATGAGTCTCACACCCTACTCTGTTGACCTCCTCTGTTTCCCTTCATATGATTGCTACCACCACTGTTGCCCCCACTGCCTCTTCCTCCTCTGAGAAATCTAAGTCAAAACCCATGACTTTTAGATCCACCATACTTTGTCTTAACATCCCTGACTCCTTCTATGGAGATTACTCCAAATACATCCCTTGGCTTTGCTCTGTACAGTTCCATGTAGAAGTGAACAAGGATGTCTACAACTTTGATCTGAAGAAGATCACCTTTTCTCTGTCCTACATGACCAAAGAATCTGCCTGAATGTGGGCAGACACCTTTAGAGATCAAGCCTTGAATGCGCAAACCTTTGGGACTATGGTCAAGTTTGTTGCAAAGTTTGAACTAGCATTCAAACACCATGATACCATTGGAAATGCTGTTGCTTGGCTCTCCACTACCCATATGACCAGAGACAAGAAAGGGAACTATGTCCTCTTTATCACTGACTACAACACTAGGTTCCAGAACCAGGTTGCTATTGCAGGAATCATTGATCAAAATGTCTTGATCAACTACTATGCCTCTGGAAGCCCTGCTCCCCTGATGAAATGGATCCTTCAGATGGATACTGTTCCTACCACCATTGACAACTGGTACAAGAAGGCAGTGTCCTTCCAAATCCAGTGGGAATGTGGTGAGGAGATTGCCCAATAAAACAAAAACTCCTCTTGCCCCAGCTACCTGCAAACCTCTCCCCCTCCTTATAAGAAGGACCCTGATGCCATGGATGTAGATGCAGCTAAAGTTCCCAAACTGACCACCAAAGAAAGGGAGAGATGCCACAAAGAGGGGCTTTGCTTCTACTGCTGAAATCAGGACATCTTAGTGGTGCATGCCCTACTTTCCCCTCAAAACCTACCAAAGTCCAACATGTCAAAAATGATGAAGATCCACTTTCAGGTCTTAAGGATGTAGAAGAAGATGATGATGATGAGAAAGGGACTTCAGTCAAATGAGTTGGCTTCTCTCTTGAACAGGATTTTTAAAATTGGGGACCTTGAACAATGTGAGTCTCCCACGTTATGTATGCTCCTGTAGTTGTATCTTGTTCCAAGAAATCTATGTGCATTGCCTTACAACTCCTAGAACCCTTGCATGCAATGAAAACTGTTGACACCCAGGCTCTAGTGGGCAGTGGAGCTGATCTGAACTGCATAGATTGGCAATTTGTGCAAAAGCACAGGCTTTCCATGATGAAACTTGATATGCCAATCCCCATTCAAAATGTGGATCAGACTCCTAATAAGAATGGAGGTATCAAATACACCTGTACCCTGTTCACTGGGATAGAAGGAATTGCCCAACAAACCACTTTGTATATACATATATGTATCATGTCCTATGGAAGTGAAAATGTTATCCTAGGACTTCCTTGGCTCTGAACCACCAATCCTACCATAGACTGGACCAACCAGACACTCACAATCTTGGAATCCTGTGATGAGTCAAAGAAGCTTAACCAACTCTTCTTGGAAGATTTCCATCAACATGATGGATTCTTCAGACCCTCCTCTTAACCTCCCTACTGACACCACCATATTGATATTGTCTATGATGGGTGACTCTATGATTTCCTGGATAAGGAGACTGAGCCACAATACATCTGAAGAGCCTTAGACAACCATATCTGTTATGATTTTCTTCTTCTTCTGCTCAATTCTCTTGTCTCACATCTTTCATCCCATTGCAGTTCTTCCTCTTATGTTTTGCTACACTTACTTGTTTGTCATTGGGATGTTGTGAGTAAGTCTCATCATGCTTTCTATTGGATGATAACCTCCATAGCTGTAAGGGTTGTGTGGTAGACCTTTATTCTCCTCAAAATCACACAAGTGAACTATATCATATGGTATTCACTGATGATATGTAGAGGTAGAAGTAAGTCTACCTCTACTGTTGCTACTGACTACTTTTTATATGTTGTGACGGAGCACATGTGATTAGATCACATGTGCTTATTGCAATCATGAGCTCTTTTGTGACAAATATATGAGAGTGCCTAGACTTGCACCACATATGGTGCAGCCTCTTTACACCCTCCCCCAGTAGAGCCACTAATGGGCTTGAAATGAATAAGATTGTAAATAAATTAATGTACAACTACCATCTCTGTCAGAGACATTCATCAGGTGAATCTTTCTCAAGATTTACCCATGGGCAATGTAGAATAAATACTTTGCATGGCTAACTTCATATCACATTTATGTACATAGTTTGAATAGTAAATGCAGTTGTTGTTCTCGACTATAAAACAAGCAATTTGAACTATATATATCTGAAGTTATTCTCTTGACTTCTTGCTAGGAAGATCTGCATGGGGTAATCTATTTCACTTCAGATTCTCTTTCACTTTCAGAGAGATTACATCAGCATCATGTTGCTATGGAGTCTTCCAAGCTTGGCCAGATCTCTGGGGTGTTTCAAGGGGCATTACCAAGTTGTCCACAGCTCTAATTGCCTCAGCATCATTAATACCAATGTCAGTGCATATTTCAGCATTATTTTGCCTGGGTATCTTCATTGCTGATTTAAGGCTCAGCTTAGGGAGATTTGTGGGCACTTTGAGAGATCAGCAACCCATGTTCTGGATGTATGATTGATGAATGTCACCAACCTTTCTTTGGAGCTTCAACTCTCTCTTAGTAACTCTCCCACTCTTTGGCCCATATTATTCTTGCCTCTAATGACACTTTGATTTGTCAGCAGCAATAATAATGCAAATTTAATCACACCTCATTCAATAGCCTTCCTGTGAAATGCTTGCTGGTCAAGGTCTTTCTGACTTTTCCAGGTCTCCTTGGCATCTTCAGTGCCAATGTGATGGAAGCCATAGATGGTCCTGCTGTCACTTCCATGTGATCATCACCATTTACCTTGTTATAAATATCAGTAGCATATTTTGTTGGTGCTGGCATTGCAGCTCTGTTTCTGATCAACTGCATATGAGTGCCTAGATCAATTATAAGAGAAATCTACTCTTATAAAATATTTAATGTTATTTTACCTGACTGATTTCATTCATGTACACCTCTTGCATGAATAATTTGGTGCTCATTTTCCCAAACTGTAGATGGAGCATTGGAGCTAGTGGCACTCAGCAACCTCCAGGGCAATCCAATTGTTATATATTTGCCCCAAAAAACATACTGTTTGAAGCCAAGGTCATTCCAATGACCTCTGAGCTCTGATTGCAATGGGACAATACAATGGATTTGTCTCCTAAGGATGCTGGGCCTTTTTGGATCTGTTTGGAAGCTAGTGGGTGTCAGATATCAGAACGAAGCAAGATAATGCAATCATACTAGCAGTTACTTCAGCAATTAATACCTTCAGTTGCTCAGCTTTTTGAATAGCATAGGGAGGAAGTTGTGCTGAGGTAGTTTGGTTCAGAACCAGATGGCGCAAAGCATCTACCTTAGTCAATGTGGGCTTCTATGAAGCTAACTTAGAACATACCTGACTTCTGTTTCTGCACTTCCACTGCATTCCTTCCTGAGCCTCCAATGACATTTGCTTGGAACTTGGTTGATTCAGGGAGGTAAGTGATCAGAAGCTTGGCATTCCCTTTACTGAAATCCTGGTTGTCCCCATTGAAGTCAGAATCTGTTTCACTCCATTCAATATATTCTTTGTCATTACTTGACACCTTCTCTTTCCCTTTTAGTGACTGAGGGCATGTACTTTGATGAACTCACCTTTGTTGGGAAGGGGGTGATGGTTGAGTGCCTGCCAATCATAACCACCCCTTCGAATCAAGCCAAGTAGTAAATCTGAAGATGTCATCAGGGTGTTTTTCCTGTTGATCACGAATGAAATCAAGAAACTCCCAAGCCTTCATGGTGCTTAGATGGCTGGGATCATCAGGGAAAATGAACCTAATTGGAAGATGAGTCTCAGAGAATATCTCACCTTGGAACTTTTGTAACTTCTTGAAGGGTGCCTTTGTGTTATGATTCTTTTCTTCTTTGTTCTTCCATGTACACTTCTCTCATCGTTATCTTTAGTTCTTCCTTTCTCATCATTCATGACGACTTTCTCTTGAGGCTATCAACACTTTCTTCGGGTGATAACTCTCATTATTATCTTACTTCTTTCCCTGAGTAGTATCTCAAACTGTTGTCTCATCCTCTCACCTTTCTCTTCCTGATGACTGCCTTGTGTTGTTATTTCCTTTCCAAGGTAGATGACTCGACTCTACAGTTCTTTCTTTTGTCTTGTCTTATCCTTGCTTCCTCATTGGATGATTAGCTCCACAGCTGTCTCTCTCATGATGGTGATGTTTCCCCATGTTTCATAACATTCTATAGTGTTCCATTCTCTCATGGTTGGAACACTTACAGTATATACCTGATTGCATGTACAATAGTTCTTCACTCTGAATCTATGATCATCATCATACTCATTCTCTGTCCTCAAGCAATTCTCGAGACCTGCATGCTTCCTCGTCATCATCCTCTGTCCTCTGTCTTCAAATTCACACTTGACTTGCTAGGAGAGATGCTGCAGTACCTCTTTGTGAGTGTCCACCTCTCTTGGGTTGAGTTGGATTCCCTTGTGAGTACACCTAGCATTACACTTTGCCTTCGGGTTACTGCAAGCATTTCCTGTGAAATAAACATTCAATTATCAAATTTCCCCCCCAAAAATGACATAAGATAATGTGCTGTTAGGAAACCTTGGACAAGCTGCTGCATCTTACTTCAGCTGGTGGTCTTTATTTTGGGGATCCATATCAAACTGTCTGTTACAATTTTTCTTCTCTTTCTCTCATCTCATTCTCATTCTCATTCTTCTGTTGTTCATGTGATCTCACTTATGTAAATCTCTTTTGATTGGATGATTAGCTCCACAGCTGTCTTTCTCACGACGGTGATGTGTTCCCTTATTCCACCACATTCTATAGCATTCCATTCTCTCATGATAGGAATACTTATATACCACTCACCCTGTACTTTTACTCCTTACACTGATTCTACATTATACAGCATATCAATCTTTTGTCCTTGAGTGATTCTCAAGTCCTCTGAGTCTCAATCATCATTGTTGATCTTCATCAACATCCCTTGTCTCCAAGACCAAAGTCCTTTGTCCTCAGTCTACGATTCCAATCGTATCCTTCATCCTAGTCCTCAAACTCTACATCTTCCTATCCTTGTTGTACAACTTACATTGTAGTCCCTCATTCACCATCCTTGGTTCATACTCAGCTAGTTAGAAGAGACGCTGTGGTACCTCTTCATGAGCGTCTGCCTCTTCAAAGTTAAGTTGAACATCCCTCATGGTACGTTTAGCATTACAAAAGAATCAGTGTCTCCTTTAGCCCCTCCTGTTATGGAGAAGGGCCTACCCCATCCTCTACCTCCCTTAGTCACAGTCAAAGCCACTCATCGTGCCCTCAGGCAATCATTGGATGACCGATTGTCATCTTTCCAGCCATAGTCATCGACCCTAGGATCTAGTCACCCTAGATCAACCATTGGATGGCCGATCACTGTCATCATCATTCTAGACACCACCCCTATTGTCCCAATCACTGTCACCAGGATCTAGTGACTCTAGATCAGGAAGGACCCCCAAACCTTCATCCCTAGTGAACTCTTCGTTCACTCCTCGTCCCAGAAGCTCCACCACTTGTCATTGACCACAGTCATGAGTCCCCTTAGCAACCATGGACGTCATCTACGTCAAACTCAAGAAACTTTCCCTAGAAGAGCGCATTAGATGTGCTGAACACGGTCTCTGCTTCTGTTGTCACAAGAAAGGCCACAATGCCATTGAATGCCTCGGTACTAAACTCTCATCACCTTGTTCACAGAATCCCAGTCTCATCGCAAACATAGCCAACCTTGACCTTACCAAGCCCAAAGTCCACAAGCCTACCTTTGCATTCGATGCCTACTTCAACAAACTTCACAACACTGGAGTCAACAAAGACTCAATCATCCTTGTCTTGAAAACCACATTTGGGATCCCTACAACCCCAAAACCCACCTCTGCCATTGACGTTTACCTAGACAATCTTCACACCTCTGGGAAGGACCTAACCAAAGGCCTTCAACAATTAAAGACCTACCTCGAACCTCCTGAAGAAGAACCCTCTAATGAGAAACTCACCATTTACACTGTCCAAGACTTCCTAGCTGAAGAAGACGTGTTGATGTCTTCCTCCTTCCACAAATTCATTGGATTATCCAACCAAAGAATCTTCCATTTGCCCATCTGCTTATAAGCTGGATCAAAGGCCGTCACGACTGTCGCTCTCATAGATTGTGGAGTGACTGGTAATTTCATTGACTCTAGCCTTGTCCCTGCCCTTCGTATGGGAATCAAATGTCTTCCAAAACCCCTCATGGCCTACAACGTGGATGGTTCTCCAAACAAAAAGGGAGCTATCAAATATAAGATCTGAGCTAACACTCAAATTTCCTCCTTCAACCATCAACTCGATCTCATGGTTGTCACCCTTGGCAAGCAACAGATTATCCTAGGAATGCCCTGGCTCAAACAATGGAACCCTACCATCGATTGGATCTATGGTACAGTAAGTATTAACCCAGAAACTCCATTCCGGGACACTGTGGTACCTCTTTGTGAGAGTCTGCCCTGGAATGAGATCAACAAAGTAACCCTCTCGACCCAACTAGCCCAGCAAACGGCTAAACTAGAACATGAAATCCCCACATGGTGCCAAGACTATGAAGACATGTTCTCTGAGAAAACCTTCACCACTCTGCCTTCTCACTGACCCTACGATCACATCATTGAACTTAAACCCACCTTCATCCCAAAAATCGCCAAGGTCTATTTATTAAACCCTGCCGAGAAAGAAGCATGTCATCTCTTTGTCGAAGAACACCTGAAAACCAGCTGCATTGTCCCATCAAAGTCCCCACAAGCCTCCCCTTTTTTCTTCGTACCCAAGAAAGATGGTTCTCTTCGTCCCTGCCAGGACTATCACTATCTCAATTTGTTTACCATTCAAAATGCATATCCCCTTTCCCTCATCTCTGATCTCATCAATGACATAAAGGAGTCAACTGTGTTCACCAAGTTCAACATATGTTGGGGATACAACAACATTCAAATTTGCGAAGAGGACCAATGGAAAGCGGCTTTCATCACCCTGCTAGGACTTTTTGAACCCACTGTAATGTTCTTTGGCTTCAACAACACTCCACCCACATTCCAAAGCCTTCATGAACCATATCTTTACAGATATGCTTGTGAAACGTTGGTTGAAAATCTATATGGACAACCTAGGCATCCACACCAAAGATGACATAGAACTCCATCATGATTGCACATGTTGAGTCTTGCAACAACTCAGAGAACATGGTCTCTCACTCAAGATCTCCAAGTGCTCCTTTGATACCCCTCAGATGGAATACCTCAGCATGATCATTGGTCAAGGATGTCTCGAGATGGACCCAGTCAAACTCGCTGACATCAAGGACTGGAAACCCCCCCACATCTGTCAAAGGAATCTGCAGTTTCTTAGGCTTTGCAAATTTCTATCAGAAGTTCATTCCCAATTTCTCTAACATCGTTGCTCCCCTTGTCTTGCTAACATGAAAGAACGAACCATGGTTGTGGACTTCCCTTCAGGAAACTGCCTTCTGTTCCCTCATTGACCAATTCTGCTCTGCCCCAGTCCTTGCTCTCCTAGACACATCTCGTCCTCTCTCCATCATGACCAATGCCTTCCTAATTGCCTCTGGAGCAGTCCTCCTCCAAGCTGATGTCAACAGTGATCTCTATCCCTGCATCTATTTCTTGAAAACTTTCTCCCAAGCAGAACGAAACTACAACATCTATGACCAAGAACTCCTAGCCGTCATTCTCGCTCTTGAGGAGTGGTGACAATACCTCCTTGGTACCTTGCACCCTGTCATAATCATCACTGACCACAAGAACCTTTCCTTCATCAAAGATCCCCGAAAACTCTCTCATTGTCAAGCCTGCTGGTCCCTTTTCCTTCTCAACTTCGACCTTGTCTAGAAAGTAACCCCTGGAACCCAGATGGGCCCAGCTGATGCCCTTTTCTGAAAAAATTCCATTGACACCTCCCTTGACAACGTCAACGCCACTATCCTCCCAGACCCAGTTATCATCAATGCTCTAGACCTCTCACTTCTCAACTACATCTGTGCTTCATCCTCGTCTGACCTCTTAGTCCTTCATGCTCTCAAAGCCATGGAAGAAGCAACACCTTTGTTCCCTTGTTCCTCGCTCCAAGATTGGTTGTTTGATAATGGCCACCTCTTTTACAAAAGTCATTTATATGTCCCACCATCGTCTCACTCCATGCTCCTCCACAGTATTCACTCATCTCCCACCTCTGGTCATGCTGGTCACTTCCGCACAAAGGCCATCCTTGAACACGACTTCTGGTGGCCTGGTCTTAGTACTTTTGTCAAAAATTTCATAGCTGGTTGCGCCATATGTCAACAGTCCAAAGTCAATACTCACCCCACTGTCACTCCTCTGAATCCAATCCCATCTTCATTGTTACTGCCATTTTGACAAATCTCTGTGTTGAAATGACTGAACTCCGGAAGTCCGGATTCTAATCTGGAAGTATGGATGTCCGGAATCAGACAGTCCAAAGCAAGACAGTCCGGAACCAGATTAAACCGGATAGTGGACTGACTCGGACTGACTCGGACTTACTGACTTACCAAATCAACTGACACCTAAAGTGATTAGTAGAGTGGTCAGTAGAGTGATCAGTCATAGACATTCTGCTATACTCATGACTAATGAGTATGACTAATGCTATATAAGCAGATTGGTAAGCTGCTCAGTCAGCAGCATAGCCTTACGCATAGCATCTGTCAGCATTGCTATGTATTTGAAATATAAGGCAGTGTATTTGCAATAGGGCAGTGCAGAACAATAGGGAGGCAGTGTCAGCTGAGTATTAATCTGACACAGCCCAGCATAGCCCGGTGCCTCATGTTAGCCTCATGCCCCGCATTGCTGTGCTGTAATAGGCAATTTCCCATGTGTACCTGAAACATATAAATAGTTTCATGTATTTACATTTACAATAAGCTTTTATCTTCGCTTCTTTCATATTGTTCTATTGCCCACTCTATCTAATCTCCCTGGAGATTAAATCTATACTCTCACCAAGTACTCTGCAAGTCAAGTGAGTCTCTTCACTTGGCAATTACCTTTCCCTGCTACTGCGCACCAAGAGGGACTAGTTAGGACTTGCCACCCTACACCGTTCCTTCACTCTGTTGATCTTATCACTGATCTCCCATTGTCCTCTGATTTCAGCTCTATTATGGTTGTGGTCGACCATGGTCTTACGAAGGGGGTAATTTTCATCCCTTGTAACAAAACCATTGATGCCGCAGGAGTGGCAAAACTGTTCTTCAACAACATGTTCAAACGCTTCGGCCTTTATGATTCTATCATCTCAGATTGTGGTCCACAGTTTGCTTCCACGTTTGCCCTTGAACTCGCCCGCCTCCTCCAATATGACATTTGACTGTCCACCATGTACCACCCCCAGACTGATGGCCAAATGGAACATACAAACCAAGAACTCAAGACTTATCTTCATATCTTCTGCGCCAACAACCCCCACTCTTGGTCGGAATTCCTCACTACCACCGAATTTCATCACAACTCTGCCCCCCATAGCTCCACCAAGACATCTCTGTTCTCTCTCCTCCTTGGATATGAACCCCAATCATTCCCTGCCCTGGGTAAAACTTTCATCCCTGCTCTGTCTGACAGATTAATTGCTCTGTCCAAGGCACGAGAAGAAGCCCTCGCTGCACGTGATTCCACTCGTTTAGCTATGACTCGCCACTCCATCCACTCATTCTCCCCTTGGAAAGTCAGAGATAAGGTATGGTTGGAAGCTACTAACCTTCAAATCCCTTATCCCTCTAGAAAACCCACTCCCAAACATCATGAACCTTTCGAAATCTCCCAAGTCATCTCTCCCCTTGTTTATCACCTTAGACTACCTCTCTCCTGGAAAATCCACCACACATTCCATACTTCCCTTCTATCCCGTTCAAACAAACTGAAGCACATGATCCCTCCTTCTCTGAACTGCCTCCGGAAGTTATAGATGATGAAGAAGAGTTTGAAGTGGAAGCCATCCTGTCACACAAAGGCCACTCTGGCAACTATCAGTATCTGACCATATAGAAGGGGTACTCTCAGTCCGAAGCTACCTGGGAACCAGAAGAAAACCTCTGCCACACTCCCAGGATCCTTTCCACTTATAAATGTTCTCATTCTCTGAAGTAACCATCCCTGTTTTCTCTATTGCACACTCCACTTCCTTCCTCTACTCACTCGCATTCAGCTCGAATCAGCGAAAGTCATAGCATGCTGCTGTGCACTGCTACCTAGTACCTGATCCTCTGGTGGCGCACTCATCATTTTGTTTCTCTCCTTGTTTCCTTTTCTGTGGTGGTCTCATCATTTGCTCCATTATGTTTCCTTTCGAAATCAAACAAAGTCACCCTTATACATATAGTTTCATTTCCTCCTATGTCTATTACACTTCAATCTCACTCCTCTACCACTTCGGACCCATCGCCTTTACACTCTTATCCTGTGCAACCTTCCTTAATTCCGCCTCATGTCTTGCCTATTTTTTACTCTGCTATTCTCTCTGATCCCAACCTTTGGCAAGTCATCCAAGAAGACCCTTCATATCGACACAATGACACTTTACGTCATCTTATTGGGTTATTCCATACTGTGGTGCACATTCAGAATTTTCACTTTCACTCTGCTCCACAAAATCTGCCTGCTTCTTTTGGAGTTCCTCTTTGTGTTGCAATCGGGCAGTTATCTGAATGGGTCCTTGACCTGTTGATACTGAATCATTTTGCCAACCTAGTACCTAGACTTCCAGTTCGGATTATACTTCCCATTTTTTGTCCCATATTTTCTTCTTTAACTACACAGGAACGAGACTTTTATCTTGAAAACATTACCTCTCACCCAGATGGTGGTCAATCTACCTGATCACCTGTTGAAGAATCTCCTCTTCCTGTTCCAGCTCCTCCTTCTCCCACTGAGTCATCTTCCCTCACTCTTATAGACCATTTATCCTCTCCACCCCCTGCCTCTTCATCGTTGAACTCTGATACCATTGACCTGGGTCCAATATATTGGGATGTCCCTCCTCCAGTGCCTAACTCCCTTATGAGTTCTTCCACCTTGATGATGATGACCAAAGCTTTAGACAGAGCTACTGTTGCTGATGGCTCCACCATTCATCAGCAAATTACCAATTAGCCACAGTGATGACAGCATTATGGCAGTATGACAGCATCTGACAGCATGCTACAGGGATCACATGCCAACATGTCACACCATTCACATAAGGTACAGTCACATCACACAGTCACATTGCGTCACTGGTGACAGCACTACAAAGTCAGCAGCCTGTGCTGTCTGTACGCCCTGCACGGAGTATCTAATTAGGGTAAATAGCATAGTAAAGTGTACCAAATGATTCCTAATAAACAAAGACTTAGAGAAATTTTGCAAAGATTGATCATGTGACTATGTATTTCTTTGCTTACATACTTTCAACTGCAGTCACACATCACTTGCCACTTCCAACTCATCCCACCACTGGTGGTCTTGCCTTGCCTCACCTGGGCAACGGTGAGCACCCCTGGTACCCATTCACACATGCACTCATGTGCACTCACCCACTCCAGGTCCCTCCATCTGTGCATGCACCACCTCAGACATGCGCACTCCCTTTCGCACGCATGTCCACCACTATACCACTGCCTCACATGATGCCAAGGTGGTGATGAACACAACATTGCGCCACCACGAGGAAGGACAAGCCATGCACCACCACCACACGACAACATTGTCAACAACAACAACCCCCCTACCACAACGACGACAGGGCTCAATGGCGCCCCCAGTCCCCATGACGATGACAACAACGACAAGGCGAATGGTGCATGCAGCCTCCACAGTGACAATGACGAGGGCGCAGTGAGGGAACAACGCCCCCCCCCACCACATTGCTGACAAAGACGATGTGGAGAAACGGCACCCAGTCCTCTACCACAATGACAATGACGGTGAGGGCGAGGCGATGCAACTGTGTCCCCACCGCCACAGCACTGACGACTACAGGGCAAACAGCACACCAAGCCCCCATCATGACGGCAGCAAGGGTGAGGAGGCGTGATGGCGCCCACACCATGACAATGTCATCAGCAACGAGGCGACCAGCACACATGGTCCCTACAACAACACTGACAAGGGTGATGCAAGGTGTTATGATCTTTTTCCTTTCACTCTTCTTCTTTGTTCTCGTACACTTCACTCATCTCTTCCTTTAGTTCCTTCTCTTCTTGTTGTCGTTTATGACTTCTTTTTAAAGACTATCAACACTTCCTTCGATATCCTGAACTGTCGTCTTGTCCTCTCACCTTTCTCTTTCCAATGACCTCTTCGTGTCAACATTTCCTCTCCAAGGTAGATGACTCGACTCTACAGTTCCTTCTTTTGTCTTGCCTTATCTTGCTCTCTCATTGGACAATAAACTCTGCAGCTGTCTCTCTCATGACAGCGATGTTTCCCCTTGTTCCATAGTATTCCATAGTGTTCCATTCTCTCATGATTGGAACTGTTAAATACCCGATCGCCTGTACAATAGTTCTTCATTCTGAATCTATGATCCTTGTCGTACTCATTCTCTGTCCTCGAGCAATTCTTAAGATCTGTGTGCTCTCTTGTCATCATCCTCAGTTCTCTGTCCTTGGTTCGCACTTAGCTTGTTAGGAGAGACGCTGTGGTACCTCTTCATGAGCATCCACCTCTCTTAGATTAAGTCGAACATTCTCTTGAGTACGCTCAGCATTACACAAGGCAACAGTGCCCTTCCCCCTCACCACAGCATTACCGCGACAACAACAGGGCGAAACAGTGCACCCCCACCACAACGGCGACGAGAGTGAGGAGGTGCGACAACACCCCCAGCACCACAATGTTGTTGTCGACGACGAGGCGACTGGCGTGCGCAGCCCACGACAACGATGAGGGCAAGGTGACACAACAGCCCCTCCCCCACCACTGCAATGATGACGACAATGGGGCAGATGGCATGCCCAGCCCCTACCAGAATGGCAACAAGGGCAAGGAGGCATGACAGTGCCCCCACCACCACAACGTTGTCAGCGATGAGGCAACTAGCATGCGTGGCCCCCACAACAACAACAATGAGGGTGAGGTGAGGTAACAGTGCCCCCATCACCACAGTGCCAATGACGATGACGGGGTGAAATGGCGTGCCAGCCCCGACCACAACGACAACGAGGGCAGAGAGGCATGACAGCACCACAACACCACAATGTCATCGACAACAGTGAGGTGAATGGCATGTGCCCAACCATGATGACCAGGCAAGGAGACACAATGGTACCTCCACCACCACAATGCTGACAACTAGGCTGACGGAGCGAAATGGCACACCCGCTGCTACCACTGCCATCATGATGATGATGATGATGAACAGCACACCCACTGCCACCACCACCATCACTGTGACGAGGAGGAGGGCGAGGGTATGCAACTGTGCACCCACTGACACAGTGCTGATGACGTGCGAGACGGTGCACCCACTGCCACCACTACCATCACTGTGCTGACGACGAGGGCGAGGGTACACAATGGCACACCCACCACCACTGTGCTGACGATGCAGGCGGTGGTGTGAGATGGTGTACCCATGCCACCACCACATTGCTGCAACGATGGCAAGGGTGAGGGTATGCAATGGCGCACCCACCACCATAGTGTTGAACATCCAGTTCGACATATTAGGTAGTATTACATAATATGATCTTGTAGTATAAAATATGAACTCAGTCATCTGAGTTCGAATAGAGTCTTTACCTCTTACATCTGTGTGCCCGCTTACTGCAACTGCAAGCTCAACACTTAGTGAGTCACTTCAGCCCTCACCCTCTGTGTAATGCTCTGCTCGACAGGTTATGAGCCCTGATCAGCGCAGTGAGGAAGCACCTTAAATGGCTGCATCCAAACTTGCTGCAGGTTGGCTCTGCCAGTCAGTCCTTGCTGCTTCATGCACAGGACAGACACAGTGTTGCGCTCACTGCATGTCTGCCTCTTTGCTGCTCTAAGCGCAAGAGAGCCTGCATAGCAGCACACACCCACATCATCGTGCACCTTCATGGCTGCCATTCCCTATGGGGAGACTATGTCGGTGTTGTCATGGACACTGACTGCGCTCTTTCTGTTCTTTTTATCATTGAACGATACTGATGCTGTGTCAACCCTAGACCTCAAAAACACCCTCCTGCTTTTTTATATTGCACCATGTCTTTCAACAATGCCATTGCCTCTTCCTCCTCCTCCTCTGTCCCTTCCTACCACAATGACGTCAAAGCCCGCCTTCGTCAACTCACCTTCAAGATGGACCTCAAACTCTGGTCCTATGAAATCGAAACCTCCCTTCGAGCCCAAGGACTTTGGCTCTGGGACGACTCTGCCCACTACCCCTTGCCCACCTCCATTTCTCTGACTCCTAAGAGGAAATGAGCCAAAGAAGAAGATGAAGATGATCTCAATGAGTTCAATACCGAGATCGATGAGCTCTCTCCCAAGAGACCTTGTCTTAGTCAAGAGGTAGACACCTCATGTCCTCTCTGGTATCCCCCCCCTCCCATCTCCAACCTTCTTCCGGAGACACAGATCATCCCCCTTGAGCACTCAAGTCCCGATTTCTGTGACGAGCTCCTCATCCCTCCCTGCTCTCCACTCCTTCAATCTCCCTTCATACCTGGTGACCTCTCCTTCTTTATGGAGATGGACATTTATGACGAGGATCACCTCGTCCACCATTATACCTCTTTCCTGGTTGATCAAAGAGGGGAAGGATACAACTTCGACCTCCATGAATGCATCTTTGATCTAGATGCATTAATGGACGAGGACTATGACCTCGCGTTTATGGAGGAGAGGGATCACAGGTCAGTTGATCACTTCTTACCTGCTGCCAGTCCAAACTTACATGACAATGCTGCTTTAGCGCATAATTATTTGTCATGTATAGTTAGCTCTATGGTATTTACACAGGATGTAACCGTAGATAGTGAAATGGACACTAGTGTGCATGGTTCGAAAAATAAGTGTGATCACTGTGAACCTAAGAATCCCACTTGGATCCTTGACTCTGGTGCCTCCATGCACTTCTCCCCAAAAGCATCCGACTTTGTGGAGTATAAGGAACTCCCTAAGCATGAACAAATCCCAGTCCATACTGCTGCCGGCCTACTCCATGTCATTGCCATTGGCAATGTTAATATTGTTAAAGTACCTAAATAAGGGCAGCAATTGCCCAACTAAGGTAGGGTAAATACAAGATATCAAATGATCAGAGGAAGTCTCATCTCAGACTGTGCTGCAAGTACAGAGCACAACTGAGGTGAGAGGGAGAAATCACAAAGAATTAAATAGTGTTGAAGACAAGCGCGCGCTTAGCTCCAGGAAACTCCGGAGTGAAATAGGCGAAACTAGATGCGCTAAACCAGGGAACATGAAAGGTGCAGTAGTGCGTGTTCGGAGGGACTAGGAGCGCCACCAAGCGAACGGCATGAGGTATGACTATACTATAATAGGTATAAGTAAGTCCGAAAGCGGTAGGATAAGAAAAGAGAGAGAAACAGCCGGAGTTGGTGCGTGTATAACTCTGGAGTTGTCTGGAGGTCATACTTTGACACTCCCACTTGAGTGCAGTCGTAGACCCATGGCCCTCATGAACTTCCAATGTTGCTCGCGAGGTAGTGGCTTAGTGAGGATATCAGCTACCATATCTCCGGTAGGGACGTACTGCACCACAGCTTCTCCTTTTCTGACCAAGTCATCTCGGACAAAGTGGTATTTCCATTGGATATGTTTTGTCCGAGCACAGAATTGTGGGTCCTGGCATAAGATGATTGCGGCTTGGTTGTCGCAATGAAGTGTGGTTGGTCCGGTTTGTGGATGTCTGATTTCCTCAAAGAAAGTCCGAAGCCATGCGAGGTGTTGTCCAGCATTGCTAAGTCCAATGTACTCTGATTCGGTAAAAGACAGAGTGACCATGCTTTGCAGTTTGCTGGACCAGGAGATGGCGCCACGATTACTGATAAAGACGTATCCAGAAACGGATCTGGAATTGTCTGGGTCTTGTGACCATCCAGCATCTGAGAAACTGTGAAAATCCATATCCAATGACACTTCATTTCCATCGAACCAGAGTTCCATGTCTGGGGTGCCTCGGAGGTAGTGGAGTACGTGTTTTGCAGCGTTCCAATGACACCTTTTGGGAGCGGAGCTGAAACAGCTGAGAGTTCCGATGGAGTATGCAAGGTCTGGTCGTGTTCCCATCATGAGGTACATGAGTGAGCCTATGACCATTAGGTACAACACCTTAGTTCCGTTAATGACCATCTCTGATACTATGGAGTCATCTTCCAGATTGTTTGCGGACAATGACAGACCGTGAAGCATAGGTGATTGGCATGGAGTGGAGTTTGCCATTCCGGTGTGCTGGAGAACAGTTTGCACATACTGAGTTTGTGATAAGGATATGGTGTGGAGCTGTTGGTTGCGTCGGACTTCAACTCCTAGGATGAACTTTGCTTCTCCGAGGTCGTGCATCTTAAAAGTGGATGATAATGACGATTTCACGGAGTTCATGAAACTCTGTGTGCTGGCAGCGAGGAGTAGATCATCGACATATACTACGAGAAAACAGACCTGATTCTGTTTTCAGAGGACGTAGAGATATGTCTCTGCGTTTAGCTTTGTGAAGTTGAGTTCTCCTAACTTTTTGTCCAGGGTCTTGTTCCATGTCCAACCTGCTTGTTTGAGTCCATACAATGATCTCCAAAGTCGCCAACAATGTCTGGGTTGAATGGGTACTCCCTCCAGAGGGAGGAGGTACAGTTCTTCTTCCAGTTCTCCATTCAGGTATGCGGTAGAGACGTCCATTTGATCCAACTCCAGATTGTATTTTGCTGCCAGGGCCACGATGGTCCATACAGAGTCGAGGTTTGCAACTGGAGCGAATACCTCTTTGTAGTCTATGCCTTCCTTTTGGGTGAAGCCCCGTGCAACGATCCGGACTTTGTATCGATCCACATCTCCGTTTTCATTGCATTTGATCTGGAAAACGGGCTTGGAGGTAATCGGAGTTACTCCGGTGGGGAGTGGGACCGTTTCGTATACATGGTTAGCATTGAGGCTGAGGAGCTCTTCCTCCACCACGGATCTCCATTTATCTGCGTCTGGACGTTGGTAGGCTTCTTTTATCGTCTTTGGGAGGTTTTCTTCCATAGGTCTGTGGGTGATTCCAGCAAAGATGTAATCGTGGAGTTGATTGGAGCTGCAGAGGGCTCCGGGCACGTCGGGTGTTTCATTGGAGGTTTCTTCATCGGACTCTGTAGGTTCCAGAGTGTCTTCGATCTCAGCTTCTACAGCAGAGTCTTCATGACCCCCCTGTTTCCATTGTACTTCCTCGTCTAAGGTGCGTTGGTAATCCTGGTTTTTGTTTGCAGGTTTTCGCACATGGCTTCCCCTGCAGACTCCTCCGACTATTTGTGCAGGAGGATGCACCGGAGTTTGTGATGGAGTTGCTTCAGGAGTTGGAGGTGGAGTTGGCTGAGCTTGTCCGCTAGATCAAGAACTTCATCTGGGTTGTGAATGTCTCCCACTGAAGCTGGAGGGGGTGTTGTGGTTTGTTTATCGTCCTCCTCGTCCGGAATTGTTTTGGATGTCCATACTGGGTGAGTGTTGAGTCCCTCCCACTGATCCTTGGATGCACAAATCCAAGGAGTAGCTTTGGAGTTGGAGATGGTTTTGGTTTCGTCGAAAGTGACATGTCGACTGGAGATGATGGTCCGATGCTCTAGGTCTAGGAGTTTGTATGCTTGCTGTCCGTGTGTGTAGCCGAGCATGACACACTTTCGTCCATGAGCTCGGAATTTTCCTTTTCGCTGCTCTTTTGGGATTAAGGCATATCCAATGCATCTGAAAGGTCGGAACAGAGTGGAGTCGACCGGTTGCTTGAATATTGCATGGTATGGTGTGTCTCCGTTTAGGGTGGAGGTCAGACTCCGGGTGGAGATGTATGCAGCGGTGGACATGGCGTCTGTCCAAAAGGATTTTGGGAGTTTGGAGTCCTCGAGCATGGAGTTGGCGAGGAGTGACAATGTTTGGTTCATGCGTTCGGCCAGTCCATTTTGTTCTGGAGTGTATGGTACGGAGGTTTCTAGGAATGTACCTTCACTCCTGAGTACATCTTTGAAGTCTTTATTTGTGTACTCGCTCCCCCCGTCGCTTCAGATAAACTGGACATGCAGGTCTGAAAAGCATTCTGTGGTGATTTCAGTGCAGAGGAAGTTTTGGACATCAGACTTCCAACGGAGATAGGTGTCGTGATTGTCGCTTTTGTGCTTAAGGAAATAGATCCACGGGAATTGACTGTAGTTGTCAATGATTAGGAGCCAGTACCTGTAGCCCTCACGGGATTGCGGAGTTATTGGACCTCCGACGTCCGTGTGTACCATTTGCAGTGGAGCTGAAGTGCGCAGGTGCTCGTGTGATTTGAAAGGTAGTTTCTTTAGTTTCCCAATAGTACATGGTTCGCAGAACTCCGGTGTTCCGGTGAGTTTGTCAATGCCCCGTAGTTGGCCTTTTCGTACCATTGTCTGAATATGTGGTATGGAGATGTGTCCTAATCGGCAGTGCAAAGTGTTTATGTCGACGGAGATGAGACTAGAATCCGGAGTACATATCGGAGTTACTGCAGCATGATACAGTCTGTTTTTGTGATGTCCAAGCATGACAGTGCGATGTCCTTTCCTTATGGAGCAAGAGTTCGACATCCCTGGGAATGATGTACAGAATCCTAATTTTGACAGTTTGGGCACAGAGACCAAAGATAATGTGAACTCCGGTATGTGTAGGACATCGCTGAGGGTGATCTTGTAGCAGTGTTTGTCAACGTTTGAGCGGAGGATTACTGTTCCTATTCTGATTGCATGTATGACAGAGTTGTTGCCGAATTGAACTGGATGCGTGGGGGAGAGTCTGGAGTACATGGAGAACCAATTTCGATGAGGTACCATGTGCGATGTTGCTCCAGAGTCGATAATAATGGTCTCCTCCAGCGAATTCTTGGGATCGGATGAGATGTATGCCTGAATGCATTTGTATAGAGCTCAGTCTACATGAGCACTAGCTACATTCATTTTGTCTGGTGGATCAGTGTTCAGACTATGATCTCCTTCTGCTGAATTCGCCTTTTCCTTTTTGTACTTGTCTTTTAACTCCTGCGGCCACCACTTAGAGCTTCAGCATTCCTCCATACTGTGTCTGCTAGTCTGGTGGTACTCACAATGCTTCGCATTTTTCTTCTTCTGTTCTCCTTTGATGTTGGCGGAGTGGGTGGAGTCAGATTTGGCGGAGAGCTTTAGTCTAGCGTTTTCGGAGAGAATGCAGATTTCGACAGAGTTGAAAGTGAGCTTGCTCTTGTTGATGGTGTTGATGACCGATGATGTGAAGGTGCTCCACTCCAGAGTTTTGGGGAGCGAATGGAGAAGGATGAACGTGAGGATTTTGGGGTCGACAATGTACTTCATTCCTGCTAGTCAAGTCTCTAGAGCGCAGATGGACGCAATGTGTTCGGAGATGTCGGATTTTCCATCCCACTCCGATGCGAATAGCTGGCAATAGGAGTGGTAAGCGAAGGGGAGGTCCGACTTTTGATAGAGTTCTAAAAGTGCGTCGTACAAGTCCTTGGCGGAGGTGTAGGACTCTGTCTGGAGGAGGATCGCATCACAGATATGATCTTGGATGATGCCATGTGCCTTTTCGTCCCATTCAGTCCATTTTCAGACTTCGTCTCCTGAGCTGATGGTGGTGGAGGCAGAGCTTTGGGGCTTAGTGGAGGCGGAGACGGAGGCACCAGCGGTTGGGCAGACATCTGAACCGAGTATGACTCTGAGGACCTTTTCTCTGCAGAGTTTGGCGGAGATGCGTAGTTTCCATACTTGGAAATTTTCTGGTCCAAGTAGAATGGGGCATTCCATGATCGAGGAGGTTTCGGAGGGCATCGGAGATGTGGTGATGATTACGCTGTGCAAGCGGAGTTGTGCGAGGTCATGGAGTATAGTGCTAGTGTGTGCTAGCAGGGCTCATAACCTGTTAAAGTACCTAAATAAGGGCAGCAATTGCCCAACTCAGACTGTGCTGCAAGTACAGAGCACAACTATATTCACCTAAATAAGGGCAGCAATTGCCCAACTAAGGTAGGGTAAATACAAGGTATCAAATGATCAGA